>PVHP010003209.1:0-81067 GCA_004024765.1 Zapus hudsonius | reverse complement strand
GGGTTCCATATGGATCCTCCACGATATGACTGTGGTGGCTCATCTCTTGCCAGGATCTCAGCTATCGTTGTCCACATAGTCTTATATGCCCAGGACAGCTCTGCAGGCTGGCATGCCTCAGTGTCTCCTCCCCTGAGAAGTGGCATGGGTAAGGAAATTCTAAGATTCATTCTCTGTGCAGATAAGTTGATATATTGGGAGATTAAGTGATTTTATTTTTTTCAAAAAATACATATTAAGATTAAGACAGAGATATGATCATAGTCAGTGACAAAGTAGGTGTTAATGAAGAAGTCGACCATTTTCTGCTCAGTCGGCCACACGAAGGGACCCAGCCCCAAGCACTGTGCTAAGGTGGGTCTCCAGGGCTCTTTGACCTGTCTGCCAGGAAACTTTATCAGAGGAGAAGAAAGAAGTACTTGTTCCCACAAGGGCCGATTGGGCCCTTTCCAATTTGCAGGCAGGGTCCCACAGGCTGTGAGGCATCAGCAGCAAGCTGGGACCTGAACAAAGGCAGCATGCCTGTGTCTCCAGTTCTAAGGGTTCAAGTGCAGGTGGAATACTGCTGCAATCCCCAGGCCATCCCACCTGTGTCTGGCTCTCATTTTCCCCCTGCCATCAAGGCTGCCAGAGTTCTCCCAAACCAAGTCTGGTCTTGACGCCAGTAAGCTCCAGACTCTGTCTGTGGAAGTTCCACACAGACGTGCTAGGGCAGATTCTGTGTGTGAACATGTGTATCATCTAGTCTACAGCTCCTGGCTTTTTACAGCCAGCCCCAGGAAGAGGGAAAGGTCTAATACCTAAAACCCTGACCAGTGAAAGGACCAGCTTTTCCTGTGGCATTAATATATATAATGAGCCCTGAATGTTTTAGCTAGGACCACTAATTGTCTGATGAAGCCTAAAGGACAATGCTCTTGTATTTAGGAAAAGTTTATATTCCTATCCCTTCTCCTTACCAAAGCGCCTTTTTTTCCAGGACAGAGCCAGGTACTCAGGCTCTTAAGATCACTACCACATGTGCGTCCTTGCCTAAGGAATAAGCACTCGAGTGTCCCGTGGCCTCCTGCCGTACACACTGCATTACTGTGCCCCTCTCCTCTTCGGCTTATCCTACTACTGTGCATCAGATGCTTGCAGGTGGGCCACGAGTCACCCAGCAAGATGACTCTTCTGGATTTTTTGAGACTGAGATTCTTGTAGCACAGACTGGCCTTGAACTTCTGGAATTCCTCCTGCCTCGGCTTCCCCAGTGCTGGGATTACAGGCAGGCCAGCCCATCCCAATTTACTTTTGCTGGATGCTATTTTTCTGCTTGCTTTGGCTGTTAGCACAAAGCTCCATGGATGAAGGCTGCCACATAGTCTTATATGCCCAGGACAGCTCTGCAGGCTGGCATGACTCAGCGTCTCCTCCCCAGAGAAGTGGCATGAGTAAGGAAAGCACAGAGTGACCTGCACTCCTGGACCTCCAATGTTAACATGATGCTGCTTTGAGCGTCAACTGCCTAAGAAGCCGACAGGACAATCACAGGCTCCGGAGATGACCAGATTTAAAAGAAGCTCCATCTCTACCTAGTCAGTCACCTGGCTTGTCCCATGTCCTCCCTTCCACACTTGCCCACCTGGGGAAGTCCTATTTAGCCACAGAGCCGAGTGCCACCACACTGTACCTACTGTACCTTGCACACACTTACCTGCAGGCATTAGCTTACACAGTAATCTCCCCTTCTGATGGTAAGCTCCTCTAAAAGGGGGCTCTGGGGTATAGTTAAATGTCTCCCTCATACTTGGCATCAAAGGTGGCCTCGGTGAAAGCTTGTGAAGCCTCATGAGCAAGTAAGGAACCTGTGTCTTCCATCTCTTCCCTGTCCTTGCCCCTGGAAGTCACATACCTTGTGCAGCTTGTCAGCATTGTCATAGTAGCCTTGCAGCTCCTGGTGAAGCATGCGGTTCTCCTCTGTGAGGATCTCCACCATCTGCTGGGCTCGCTCCACAATCGCAAAGGCGTCTGGTCCGAGCTGCTGGCTTGGTGAGGCCGGCGGGGGCTGGGGAGCCGCCAGGGTCATGGGAAGCGGAAGCGGCAAGGAGACCGAGTGCAGGGGCCCAGTGACAGAGGAGGTCTGCGAAGACATGGGGCTGTGCTGCTGCACCGTGGACGGGAATGGAAGCTGGCATGGGCGGCTGCGAGAGAGCAGAGGACCAGCAGTCAGGCTCCAGGGAAAGCGCTGGAGCATCAGCACCTCCGATGTCAATGGCTCCCTCCGCCAGGGTCACCCAGGTACTTCCTGGTGCTTATCTGTCAGCAGTTCAAGCACCCACTCCACAGGTGGTACTCACCATGCTGGCTACTGAGGAAAGGGTGATCAAGCCAGACCCACTCCCTGCTTCTGGAAGCTTGAACTCTAAGAGAAAGAGATAGGCAAGCTGTCCAAGAATAAGACAAGGCTGAGAACAAAAAAGGAAGTAGAGAGTCAGAAAAGCTACTTGTGAATGAGAGGTCAGGGAAGTTGTCATTGAGAGGCAAAGGACTGAGCTGGTCTGAAAGGCAGATGAGAAGAAGGTACCAGAGATTTGGAAGGAAGGGTGAATAAATGGAGAGGCGTGTTCCAGCAAGACCCAATGAAGACGTCTGGTTCAAAGCACAGCCAGCAAACAACGGTGCAAAATTGGCCCAGAGAGTGATCAGGTCGTTCATAAGCCACAGGAGCCCGTCCCTTGAGGCACACAGAGGTCAGGGAAGGACGTGCCTGTGCTTGGAGAGGTGTGCAGAGAATGCCGGTGGATGCATGGAGCCCAGTGGAGGAGGTCTAGGTGTGACCCAGGTGAGAATGAAAAGGCAGCTATTTTGCATATATGAAGGATGGTGGGAAAGAAAGTGAGAAAAATGAAAATTTACTCATAAATTTGGGCTCTGCACAAATGAGTAGAGGTAACCCTTAATGAAAAGGGAAAGTCTGGGAGAAGTGATTTATGCTTGTTTTAAACAGGTATAAATATCAAGACTTCAATTCTAGCCACATGACAAAAAAAATGCTTATGTCTGGAACCATAAATTTCCATCTCTGATCTCCACTCCCTAATAGTTCTAGCTCAACGATTTTGTGAACCTGTTTCCTAAGAGTAACTATATGTTCTTTCAACCTAAGCCAAACACTGGCTCCTCACAACTTCTGTAGGTACAGATATCAACTGCAAATACATTCCTCCCATCCTGCTGCCTATTTTTGGCAGAAATGAAAAATTAATTTTCTTGTTAATCTCCTCCAATTCCAGGTCTCAGTCTCAGAACTGGAAGAAAGATGCTAAGACTTGGCAGCGAAAGAGCTGAGAGTGGCAACACAAACCTGTAATCCCAGCACTTGGGAGGCTGAGGCAGGAGGAAGAGCATGAGTTAAATTCAGGGCCAGCCCGAGCTACATGGTGAGTTCGAGGCCAGCCTAGAACAAACTCAAAAAGAAAAAGCCTAAATGTAAATGGAGAGAACTTGCAGTAATCACTCCAGCATTGTGTGACAAAGGTATCCTTACGACATCCTCAGTTACAGGTGTTCACCTCCATATGGCTGGCCACCCTCAGCCAAAGCTCTAAGCATTACCCCCCTTCCCTCAGGAACCTTACATTTGCTAGAATGTTTTTTGGACCCTGCTGATCTCCATAGCTCCAATTTTGTATGCATTTCTCACAACCGGTATAGCTCTGAATGCCAGCTCCTTGTGGTTGAATGTCAAACCCTATAAGATTTAAAGCTCAGGGCTAGAGAAGATGACTCAGGGGTTAAAGTGCCTGCCTGCAAAGCCTAACAACCAGAATTCAATTCCTCAGTGCCCATATGAAGCCAGATGCACAAAGTGGTGCATGCATCTGTAATTCATTTGGAATCGCTGGAGGCCCTGGCATGCCCATTCTCCCTCTCTCTGCTTGCAAATAAATAAGAATTAAAAAACCAAAAACAGCTAATTGCAAGCTCTCTGTGGATATGCTCCTCAAGATGACTGCAGAATCGCCAGCAAATCCCACCAGAGTAACTGACTTCAGGCCTTGTTTGGTAACTAATATCTGAGCTTTCATCTGGGCTCAGGAGATATGTTCCAAAGGGCTTCCTTCCATCTGTACTTTAGGAGATCTTCATCACACCAAGATAAGATGGCTGGGACTTGAGCTCCCTGGTGAGAGTCATTGTGTTCACATTTGACTAGAGGCAAGGAGCTAACACAGCTGGTCTCCTTGGAGGCAGAGGTGGGTAGCTCTGCTCTTGGAAGCATTGGAAAGTTTAAGGTGGAGTTTCTACTTAACTCTGGGATTCGGAAGTCACATATGGTCACTAGCATGCTCTTTTCTCAGTCCTCTGTTTATGTGCCTGTACATCACACACATACTTTTTAAAAAAGGAGGCAAACTCATCCTGAGATGCAATTCCACTTGTCTCATACAGTTGTCAAAGGAGCTGAAGAGTATGCATACAGCTGACACACAGTAAACTCCAGATAAATGTTAACTGTTCCTGCCTCACTAGTTATCATCAGTGCCTCCCACCACCCCTGTAACAGTCTCGAGTGGGGCATTTGAGAGACCTCTTCTGTTAGGACTAACATTTACTGAGCACGTCTTCCATCTAGCCATGCGGCTGTCACAGCTACAAGTATGGGTTCATTTTGCCCTTTATACAAGTCTGTTTAGAAAAGGAAGGCAAGGCACAGAAGGTGACTTGCAATATAGGTGGAGATAAAGTAGAGAAAATGGGACCTGAAAGGAGAGCCAAAGGCATTGCAACTCCAGGGCCCTAGGAGCTCACTGCTTCCCTGGTGAAAAGAAGGACAAGAGGATATATTTCATAGATAAGGGTTTTCTCCATAATTATTAGCATGCAATTTTCTAACAACAGAAAATTATGGCACATATGAAGTTGGCACTCAATAATTTGTGTTAATTAATTTAGTCTCCAACTATGACAGCATGTTCGATCATTATTTGTCTGATTGCTTTTGAAGGAACAGACAAGCCGTCAACACTGTATGAAGGAGGAAGAGATTTTTGACATTGGGATTTGCTGAGACTATGGAGGCATCAAAGTGCCAATACAATAACAGCTCTGTGACAATGCTCTTCTTCTATGTCTGGGGTCACAAAACGCAGCACAAAACTGGAGTGATGGATGATGTTTGATTTGGAGAAACAAGGTCACTAGTCACATCGATCCATAGCTCATTTGTTCCTCCCAGCAAACAAGGCTTCATAAACATGTTTTTATATTACACCATCAATTAACTGGGTAATGAATAGCACTGCTTTAATTGGATTCTCATAAGTCTGGGCATTCACTGCTCTCATCTCATATGCAGTATTATTCTATTTCATAAGCATTCAAATTCATGCAGGCTCAGAGTCATGTGACAAACTAGAGCTTTGACATTGTATACAAAGTAAAAACTGGGGCTGGAGAGATGGCTCAGCTGTTAAGGCACTTGCCTCTAATGCCTAAGGCCCTGGGTTCAATTCCCCAGGTCCCACATAAGCCACACCCAAAAGGTGGTGGGCCTGGTGTTCTCTCTCTCTCTCTCTCTCTCTCTCTCTCTCTCTCTCTCTCTCCTCTCTCTCTCTCCGCTTGAAAATGAATAAAATATTTTTAAAAATTTTAAAAAAAGTAAAAACTAATTCTCAAACCTACCCACTTCCACTCCACCAGGGTGCCTCCCGTGTTGGCACAGGACAGCACTGTTTCCTAATAGAGGAGAGTCTCTTTTTTCATGCTGTCCTTGAATTCTGGTTCTGCTACACTACCCATGTACCATGGACAAGCTTTTATTCTCATCTTCTTCATTCCATGACAACGATAGTATCCATTTCCAGCTGCAAAAATCAAAGGAGATGATGCATAAAGCACTGCACTTGGTGTCTGCCTTCAAGAAAGCACTCAGTAATGTTCAGCTCCTTTTCCTGTCACACCACCGAAGGGTGTTAGAAGGAAGGCAAGAAGCACCTTTGGTCTCCCTCTTCAGAAGCTAGGTGGTTACAATCAGGAATCTCAGTCCTTTTCCCTGGGCCACAGGGATGAATCTCCAAGTCTCCAGCCCCACAGAAGACAGAGAAAGGCACAACCAGAGCACAGATTCAGGGTAGGACACAGACAAAATTCTCAGTCTTGTCCTATGACATCTGTAACAGTGACTACTGACTTACTTGGAATGTGGCTAATAAAAATCAAAATATTGTTTAGATAAAACAGACAGAGGCGCTAGAAAGATGTCTCAGTGGCTAAGGTGCTTGCTTGCAAAACCTAAGGAAGGACCTGAGTTCAATTTCCAAGTACCCATGTAAAACCAGATGCACAAGTGTCGAATTCATCTGGAGTTCATTTGTAGTGGCTGGAGGCCCTGCTGGCACACCCATTCTCTCTCTCTCTCTCTCTCTCTCTCTCTCTCTCTCTCTCTCTCTCTCCTTGCAAGTAAATAAAAATATTTTTTTAATATAAAACAGGCATCAGAACTTAAAGATGCAATATACAAAATTAGGGTCTGGAGATATGGCTCAGCAATTAAGTGTACTTCCTGGGCAAGCATGAGTGCCTGAGGGGCCTGAGATCATTAAATTTCAAATCTCCAAAGCCTGGGTAAACAGCTGGGTGTGGTGTGCACACTTGTTACCTCAGTCCTGTGTAGGGGCAAAGACCTGGAATTTGCTCAAGCTTATGAAAAAAAGGCAAGCTCGGAGATCACTAAGAGACTCCAGCTCAACCAAGAATAGGCAGAAGAGTGATGGGCAGGACACCCACTATTCCATTATGGCTACCACAGCAAGTGCACCCCATTGCAGGCAAGTGCATGGGGTATTACAAGGGCACATTCACATGCACCACGCCCCCCACACACACATGCAAAAATTCAAAATTTATAGTTCTGATACCAATTACATGTTCAAATGACAGTATTTTAGCTACAATAGGTCAGTGTTGAGATCAGGTTGAGCCCTGAACTAAGTCACTCTATATTGTATAAAATCAGTTTTTCAGATTGTGTCTTTCCCTGAAAGACTCAATTTTACAAGCAAAATTTGACTCCATTGAGGGTGAAGGATGACTTTGAACCTGGGTGGACACACAGGATGGCACCATCTGTCTGGTACCACCCATGCAGCCTAGGCTGATAACTGACTAACTCCTGGAGGTAGAAAGGGTGTCAGCCTATGAGTTTATCATGGTGAATTGGACTATAGCAGCATATGGGCATATTAAAATCATATCATAAGAACTTACTGGACACATCAGACTGAGGTAAGGGTATGATTACTTCACTTGGATGCCATAAAGAAGGGGACACCATCATCATCTGTCATCTGACTACTCCAAAGAGAGAGAGATAGAACCAGGGCCACCACCTTATGGTCGGCTTATGTGGGTCCTGGGAAACTGAACCAGGGGCGTTAATCACTAGAGGCAAGTGCCTTAACTGCTGAGCCACCTCTCAAGCCCTCTGTTTGCTTTTTATGAGACAGAATCTTGCTGTACAGCCCCAACCTGGCTTGAATTTGTGGCAATCCTCCTGCCTCGGCCTCCCAAGTGCTAGGATTAAAAGCATATGCTACCACATCCAGCTTCACATTAGGATTTTGTCTGTATTTTTAAAAAAAACACAGAAAAAGGCGGAAGGAGCTACTAGAGAAGATCAAAGCGACTGTCTCCAGGTGGTTTAACTGTAGCTTTTTTTCTATTCTTCATACTTTCTGTTCTTAACACATTTTCTACAATGACTGTATACAGCTGGTTTTTAATTTTTATGTGATGGCTAAACTTCATTGTCAACCTGACTAGACTTGGAGTCACCTAGGAGACACCAGGGCGTGGGTGAGGGCATGTCCAGAGTGGTGTAACTCAGGAGGGAGGCCCCACCATCAATGCCAGTGGAATCATTCCATGGGCTGGAATCCTGGACTAAAGAAAGAGGAAACAAGCTGAGCACCTGTGTGCATCCCTCTGCTTCCTGACTCCAGATGCAATGGGATCAGCTAGCTCATGGTCTTGCCACCATGTCTTCTCACCACGATGGACTGTGTCCCTTCTTAAATCAGGAGCCAAAAATACATCCTCAACCCTTACAATCCTGTAAGTTGCTTTTGCCAGGTATCTGGTCACAGTGATGAGAAAAGTCATTACTGTTCCTTCCACGAGTAACACAGTCCCCTCCTGTTGTGGTTTGAATCTAAAATGTTGCCCATAGACTTGTGTGTTCGGACACTTTGTTCCTGTCATGGTATGATCCAGGTGTCCCCCACATTCATTTGAATGTGTTCTGGGTAATCGATCCTCAGCTGATGGCAGTTTGGGTTTTACAACCTCGATGGAGCTGTGTTGTTGGGGGTGGGCTTATGGGGGTTATAAGCCAGCTTCCCCTTGCCAGCGTTTGGCACACCTTCCTGCTACTGTTTGCAATGCTGTGGCAGAGGTGATGTCCAGCCCTCTGCTCATGCCATCGTTTTCCCTGCCAGGATGGAGTCTCCCCTCGAGTCCGTAAGCCAAATAAACCCATTCCTCCACAAGCCACTTTTGTGTGGGTTCTTTCTGCGCAGCAACTAGAAAGCTGACCACAACAGTTCCCTTCCCAATTAGTGGCACAGTATGGGAAGGTTGTGGAACCATTAGGAGGAAAAAGCGGTCACTGGGAGCAGGCCTTGAGGTGTCACAGCCTGGCTCCATGTGCTGTTCCGTGTGCTTCACTTGCCCACATGACCGTGTGATGAGCGGTTGCCCGTTCCTGCTTTGTCTTCCCTACATAAAACCATCCCTAGAAATTGGAAGCCCCATTAAGCCCTTTCTTTCCATAAGTTGTTTCTGGTCAAGTGTTTGTTTACAGCAACGAGAAAGTGACCGATGCACCACCTGTACACTTTTAGTCATGAACACACTGAGTTTCCTCAATGTTCAAATTAAGACTTGACTGTTGGACTATCTACTATCAACACCGCAGCTGTGCAGGTGGATACTGACTGTCCTGTTTAGAGAAGTCGCTCATGTAATGTAGTGCAGCTGGAATTAGGTCAGTTTTCCTGGGAAAGTAACCTGAACTTGACCCTGGCTTCGTTAAATTTCCACATTGCAGTGCTGTTTCTCAGGACATCGTGTTTGGCTTCCACAGTCAGAATTCAGCCTAAATGCTATGGACACTCCTGAGTTCTTTTAAGACAGAGATTTCTAGCCTTGAATCAGCTATGTAGCTAAGGTGATCCTCCTGGCTTTACCTCCCAAGTCCTAGGAGGACAGATATGTGACACCACTCCAGCTGACACTGGAGTCCTGATGCTGATGCATGTTTATGTGGTGGGACTTAAACCAGGCAGCATGGCCTCAATTTCATTATGAGAAATGCATAGGTTTTAATGAAAAAGGTCTTTTTTTTTAATGCCCAGATAGTGGCTCATTTTCATAACTGTATAAACTGCAAATCACAAGTCACCATTTTGGAAACACAAACATGCTTCACAAATCCTCCCTTTTTTCAGCCACTTCTAACTCGTAGTAGATGAGGCTTCCAACCCTTTTTCTTATAATACAGTCAAATATGGAGCCATGGTTTGACCAGTTCTCATATTCATTATTTGCCTAGAAAAATGCACTGTGAATTTTTTCCCCAATGTCCTGGTTTTGTTTTGCATAAATAATGTCTAAGCTTGCTCTCTGGGTATATAGAAAATGATAGTTCAAAAAGAGAGAAAAAGTAAAATTGAGAAGATAGCCTGAACAATGTGGCAAATTAAAAATGGCCATTTGGGTGACTCCACATCCACCTGGCATTGAGGCCAGAGTGCAGCTTAACATGAGCAATCAGAGGAGCGTGTGAAACAGGAGGAAGGACTCGGGTGGGCACCTGCCTAAAACAGAAGTCAACCTGAAGTTAGTATTGATATCTTCCATGACTGAAACATTCTTCTAAAGATGTCTAAACACATACATATGACAGCCCGTGTCCCTACCTCCAGATGAGAGCAAGCCATGGTGGTCTAGAGCTCACAGCCTACAGCTGTCCTCAGGGTTAAGTCTGCTCCCCGTCACTAGACATCTGGAGGGCGAGATCTGGAGGGCTTTTCACCCCATCTCCACTACTTAATCAGTATTCTAGTTCTGTTGAAAACACAGAGGTGGGCAGCACATAGGCTGAATACCACATGTGAGATTCTATAAACTGATTAGAAATTTATCAGGTAAATTATGCCAAATGAAAACTTCAGTCTGTGCTTCCACCACAATAAACAGTGCAAGTGCTTAATGGGTGGGAGCCACCATGTGCAACAGAAAGCTCCAGGCTCGGGGCTGGAGAGGTGGCTCAGTGGCTCAAGGTACTGGCTTGTAAAGGCTGATGGCCTGGGTTCAAATCCCTAGTACCCATGTAAAGCCAGATGCACAAAGTGGCAGAGTGGTGCATGTGTCTAGAGTTCATTTGCAGTGGCAGGAGGCCCTGGTGAGCCCATGCTTATTCTCTCTCAAATCAATCAATAAATAAATCTTTTTTTTAAAAAGCTCCAGGCTCCTGCATGACCAAACTATGGCTGTGACTCTGTTACTGGAACCTCTCTCTCTCTAGGCCTGGTTTATCTGACATTAAGAATAGTGCTTTAATAGCACCCACTTCATAGGAGAGATAGCTCAGGTGTTAAAGACACTTGCTTGTCAAACCTGCTAACCCACATTCAATTCCCCAACCACCCAAGTATAAGCTTGGATGAGCATTTGCTTACAGCGAAGGACCCTGGCAATGCCCACACATACATAAATAAAAATTTTAAAACTAACAGTACTGACTTCTTAAAATTATAAAAATAAAGAAATATAACCCACATCAGTGCCTGCATATAGTAAATCCTGGGTGAAAAACTCAATTCTCTGGACACCCCAGCTGTCACAATCCTCCAATAAGGAGACAGACTGCTACCTATTTGGAATGGAAAATCGGAACAAGTGGTAGGAAAAACAAGTCTTGTTTTATATGGAATCCAGTAAAGTATATAAATCACATGAACAAAAAACAAAAAGAGCAAATATTCAGGATCAAGTAAGTCCAGCTAGTAAAACATACCACCTAAAACGTCATCTAGCAAGTAACTGTAATTAATATAGGGAGTTCACTGTTTTCCTTTAAATTGATGAAGTTTTTGTAATTATAATGACTAATGTTGGCCAAATGCAGTAAAACAGGCAATATAATTTTTTTTAGTTATCTAACAACAGAAGCTAATAAATGTTCACCATAATATCCTCAATAATTTCATTTTAAATACTGATTTCTAAAGAAGTAGCCAGACTGGAAAATCTAAAACATGCCATGATGCTCATTATATGATTTATAGAGAAAATAGTATAAGTTAAGTACATTATAAAATATTAGACAACAGTACAATGGATAGTTATGGAAATAATAAAAAGCTTATTGAAAAATTTTCTGCAACAATGCTATCTATAAAAAGCTGTTACTTCACTGAATATAATTGTGATTAAAACATGAAAAAATCAATTTATACAGTATAATGTTAGAGGTTCTATTAGAAAAGTAGGCGATTGAAAATAATTTTTTGCACCTCTAGTTTTCAAATGTTTTGAAACATGGAAAGATTTCTTTGAAAACAAAGAATCGTCTTGGCTAAAGTAGTCCACACTGCTCTGATAAAATCAGAGCATCTGCTGGAATTCAGCATGCATTCTTTTCCACTAACAGCACAGACGGACTTCAGAAGCCACTTTTGGAAGCACAGCTTGCACAGAACTAATAGCCAAATGCTTACTTTGGGGGTAGGAGGGAGGCATGGTTCTCTATAGTGACAACCAAATTTCCTTCTTGTCCTCACTCCATCGACTTTCACTTGCAGGTCGAGGGAAAGGCAAAATGGATCAAGGGGGAAACCAGAGCTCTGTTCCCCAAGCAGGCTCAATGCTCCTTGCCCCTGTGGGTCCACTCTTAGAGCCAAGCTGCTGGCCCACATTCACCCACATCCACCCCTGCCAGTCATTGGGCACATCCACAGCAAGGGCCACAGTGCCGTAAGCCCAGTAAGCTTGGACTAGCAGCTGCTCCCAGGGGTTCCCATAGGGATCTAAGCATCTGTCCGACAACCGCATCTTTAGTGCACAAGAGCAGCAGGTGAAAGGGTCTGGAATCAGACACAAAGGCAAGAAATCAAAATTCATTTTTAATCTTTGTGTGTGTGAATATGGGTGCATGCATGCCATGGTGTGTGTGTACAGGTCAGAGGACAACTTTGGGTGCTGGCCCCCACATCACTCGAGGCAGGGTCTCTTGTTCATCACTGTATATGTCAGGCTGGCTGGGCTGTAAGCTTCTCAGCTTGTCCCGTCCCCTCCTCCCATCTCACCATGGAGCTTATGCTACCACATCCATCCAGCTTTATGTGGGTCCTGGAGATCCGAACTCAGGGTATTACATGTGTGTAGTAGATGCTTTATTCACTCAGCCATCTCCACCCGGAAATCCAAATTCTAAGGTCTGTCAATTATCTTTTCAGACCTGTCTAAGCGAAAAGCAATCAAGTCCAAAATGTAATGAATTGGGCCAAATCACTGAATGCCCATTACCTCCTGAGCCCATTTATAACATCAAGCATCATGATGGTCTGAGTGACTAGCCTGAACCTCTCCTGCGGCTTCCTAAATCACCCCTGCTGACCACCAACAGAAAATGCTTTAAGCACATGGGAACAGAAGGGGCAGTGCAGCTCAAAGGAGTCCCGCTGGTCTCTCAGGTCACAAATAAATTGAACAGCACACACCACTGCAGAGTCTCAGGTTCAACCCTTAGAGTTCAGGCTGTGTCAAATGGGTCTGAAGAAGGCTGTGTGAATGCACCTTTGTTTACCCAGCCAGCCAAGAACTGTTCCGCTGGAGCCATCCTGGCGCACGATGGCTGTGCTCACAAAGTGGCCTCACAGCTCTGTGGTCAGACTCAATGGTCTGTCTGTTACACCTTCTCAGACATTTTCATGTGTCATGTCAATCCAGATGCTAAAATGGCAGAGTGCTCTAGTCCCTCACACATTTCTTCTTTCTGATATCGTAACTTCAGGACAAATGACACTTTGCACAAGTGGCTGAGTAGTCTTCTAGGAAGCACTTTGCTCCACTAAGCTTATGTCACAGCTAACATAAATGACACAAAGCAGGATGTATGCCCTGTCAATTAACAAACAGCAAAGCCAGAAAGGAGGAAGGAGGCTTCATTAGGGTGGATCTTCCCTTATATAAACCCTCCTGGAAATGCCCCTCAAGACATGCCCAGAGGTGTGCCTCATAGGTGATTCCAACTCAGTCCAGGTGACAGTGAAGATTAACCATCTCAGTGGGGAATGCCAGCTCTGATGCTTGCAGGGGAGATTTTTTCCTTTTATCAAGTTCTGGACTGGCTGAGGTAATATTTGGGTTGGGGGAGTGAAATATAAGTTCAAGATCCTGTGATATTTTAATCAAGTGAGGTAAATCACTGTGATACAAGGACCAGAGATTTGATAGTCTTGAGCTGAAAGTTCTCCTGTGATCTAAGGAACTATAGAAGGGAAAGAAGAGCTTGGAGTAGGGAAGAACACCTTCTGCTTGTCTGTGGTGTCAAGGTCGGCTAGACTCCAAGCATCAGAGCTGGCATTCCCCACTGAGATGGTTAATCTTTACTGTCAACTGGGCTGAACTGGAATCACCTATGAGACACACCTCTGGGCATGTCTTTGAGGGCATTTGCAGGAAGGACCAAGGGAAGACCCACCTGATTTTGGGTGGCACCATGCCATGAGCTAGTGTCTGAATAAAAAAGGGGAAAAGGAGGAAGCCAGCTGAGCACCAGCATTCCCCTCTCTCTACCTCCTGTCCCCAGAGATGAGGAATCACAATCATGCTCTCACCACCACGAACTCTCCCACACCTTCCCCACCTCCCTCTCAAACCATGAGCTAAAATAAATTATTAAGTAAGTTGCTGTATGTCAGGGACTTGGTCACAGCCGTGAAAAAAAAGTAACTAGTGCCACACCTACTGTGGGGTCTATCAGTCAGCTGACCAGCAGGCTTGCCCAGCTCCAGTCACTCCAGTCCAACACTGGGTTCAGCCCGGTGGACCCTGAACCTAGCCATTATGGCTGCCCAGGAAACACCATCTCATTCAGGCTAGAAATAGGCAAGCCCTTTATGACAGTGACACAATCAATAATAGCCATAACCACCTGTCATTCCACACTCCATACTCTTCCTGAAAAAGCCCAGCAACATCCTAATGCTAGTGACTCCCAAATTCTCTTCTGAGTGCTCCTTACCCAATGGCCTCATTCCCAAACCATCATGCTCCTGCTCCTCAAATACGTCTATGTCTAACCCATCACCAGATTGTGCCAATTCTACTTCCCTAGCTCGCTTTCTCTTCTTTTGTGTATGTGTGTGGGCATTGAGGGGTGGGAGGGTACACATGTACATGTGTGTGTTCACAGAGGCCAGAGGTTGACTTCAGGCATTTTCCTCAATCTCTCTCCACCCGATTCTGTGAGACAGGGTCTCTCACTGAACCTTGAGTTCACTCTTCAACTTGACTAGTTAGTCAGTGAGCCCCAGGTATCCTCCTGCCTCCACCTTCCCAGTGCTGGGATTGTAGGTGCATGCTTCCTGCACCCAACTTTTAAATGGAAGCTGAGACCCAAACTCCGTTCCTCATACTTGCACAGCAAACATTTGACAACTGAGCAATCTCTCCAATCGCCCTCTCGTATTCTACTCTCTTACCAGTTCTTCCCAGGACTATTGAAATTGTGCCCTTCCAGTTCCTCTAATCCACCCTGTACCATCACTGAGGCTAGCCATCAAACATCAACACACAGTCCCTGCTTAAAAACACCATGCTTCCCAATTGCTTAAGATACTTTCTAAACTTGGTACAACCTTCACCACTTGCCTCAACTTCTGTCAAACACATCCTCAGCCACATCTTACTACAACTAGCTACCGTCATCTGTATCATCGCCTCTAACCCTAGACAAATCCTCACAGCCTTTCTGCCTCCAAGATAGCATTCCCTGTACACAGTACTTCCTGCTACCCCATCTCTGCCTTCCCACTCTTCTTAATCCTTCAAGACTCAAAGCAATCATCCCCTCTTCTAGGACGCCTCCTCCACTCCCTCTGGCTGTGAGCTATTCTATCCAGCTCTGTTCCCCTAGAAGTTTCTGCATACTTCTATTCTGAAGATCACACTACACTGACTGGCAGTGATGTGCCCCCATACTGGTTTCCACAGAGACCATGCTTTATCTGGAATAAGGCTACACAGAGTCCACACTCAGAAGGGTTTGAAAACCCCATCAATCAGCCCCAAGACATGCTTACAGTAGAATGAGAGGGATCCCCGTGCAAGCATGAAAGCATGGGGATGGTCAGAATACTTGAGGTTAGCTCCTGCTGTAAAAAGCTGTAAGCTGTGGACACCCATTCATCTTTAGTTCACATCTATGTGTTGAATGAGAGGGTAGGACTCAGTGACCTCCATAGTTTCTTTATCGCCTCCATTCTAGCATCTGGAATATTTTCCTTGGAATTCTATGATGAAGCTGGGTATGATGGTACCTGCCTATAATCTCAGCATTCATGAAGCTGAGGCAGGAAGATCATGAGTTTAAGGCTAGTCTGGGCAATACAGCGAGACTGGCCTCCAAAAAAAAAAAACAAAGGAAAGAAAGAAGGAAAGGAGAGATTTACAATAAAGAGACTGTAATACCACTAGGTAATAATCTGCTCTAGGGGTCTGGATGCTTTCTACAAACCCCACCAGAAAAACTGCTTTTCTCAGGCCTTTAAGCAAAATGTCTTGAGAGTATTCACAGCAGAGCCTCCTCCCTCCACTTCTCCCCATTTTCAGCTGCCCTCTGTAGGGGTGGGGAAAATCCCCAGATACCCTCTATTCTATTTTACCCTATATATATATATATATATATATATATATATATATATATATATATATATATATATATATATATATATATATATAGACCCCAGGAAATATATATCCCTTGTTAAATATTATGTACAAGAAAATGAGAAAACTCTGATACCAACCTAACTGGCTAAACACACAACTGCTGGATTTTGCAAAGCTGAGTTATAATCACCTGGTGACCCCATACTCGGGGGGTGGCTGGTACCTCAGGACAGCCACTTCTGTTCTCGCAGGCTGAGGAGCAGGGTAAGATCTGACCATCTCATGGAGCACCCCAGGGTGCTGGTCACTGTAGTAAAGCCCATGGTCCTGGTTCTTGCTGACTGGAGACATCACTTGCTTGGTCTTGAAGGGGTACTCAGGGGGGGGGCCACGAGGGTCCAATGCTTTACTGGAAGGCTGGGCTGGGGAGGGTCCCCCACTTGCTTTGAACCCCTTTCCATTTCCGGGGCCAGGGTGGTGCTGCTTAGCCCCATTCCTCTCCAGTGACATCTGCATGATCCTCTCGCTAAGGGAGCGGACATGGCCCTGCTTGAGTTCTTTCAGTGCCTCGTCCTTATGCGCCTGTCCACTGTTGGCCCTGTTCACCGTGGGCCTGCCCTCTGTGCGGGACTTCTGACTGCTGCCCCCGGCCATGTAGTACCCATGGCCCAGGGGCCCCTGCTGCTGGGGCGGCTGCTGCGGTGGCTGCGGCTGGGGCTGCTGCTGCCCCCTGAAGAACTGAGACTGGGCTTTGGCCTCTTCATACGTGGGCAGCTCCTCGTTGTTCTGCTGAGGTTGTGTGGACCGGACCTGCTTTTCCATCACCGCGTTGTCCACCTGGTGTTCCTGACCCTGCGGTTCTTGGCGTGCTGACTGGTAGACCATTTGTGGGTCTTCTTGAGGGAGGGTTTCCGTGGAAGAAAAGTTGTTTGTGGCGTGGGCTGGTCCTGCACTCCCTGCAGCCTGATGCTGAATGGCCAGCAAGTTCATGTTCTCGGTCGGGGTGCCATAGCGCAGTTGTTCCTGGATCAGCCTCTGTAATACTGTTCCAGCTGCTGCATCCTCGGAACCTCTCATTTCCACCTCTGGCGTCCGCAGGAAGTTCGGGGAGTGGAAATTACAGAGAGGATCCTCCACTGAAAGATAAACACAGGAAAAAAGCTATCGGGCAGACCTCCAATGCGTGGGGAACAATCGACGTGCATTTAAAGGCAAGCTTCCAGAAGCATCAGCACCCCTGTCGACTCTGCAATGCTTCCCCAAGATATTTCTTCCTCACCCGCTACTCCTGAACCTGCTACACTGCTCAACCCCTCCTTTCCTTACCTCTGCGCTGTCACAGAGTCTGACCCAGTGCTTCCCCCTCCTAAAAAAGAATGCCTAGACACAAAGTATAAGGAAACTGCCCCCTCTTGGCCCAAGCACATTCCTCAAATTCCCACCCTCCATCTCTCCTCCTAACAGTCTTCAGTAGGTGACCTGCATGTGCTGGCCCTGTGTCCCCAAGCACTCCACCCACCACTCTGCTGAGTAGCCATATTCAATGAGTGTCACATCTCTACTGACCTTTGGGAAGCATTTGAGTCTTGTCTTACTCTGGCCTGAAATGCTCTCCCATTGGGCACCACCCTTCTGTTTCAGCACCCTTCTTCCTGGCTCTTCTCCTCCACCTGGCCATTAAACTTTCCATTTCCTTCCAGCTCTGCCCCAAGTGTTCTGCCCCCATCCAAGAGACTCCCCATCCTTATCCTGGCCCTGGAGTGTGTATGTGACAGCACTCACAGCTTTCTGCCTCAACACATCTCCTCTCCCCAGTTGGTACCCACCCAACCTCTCTATTTCCTGCCATGGCTGCTTGTTAAGCTAGAATCCTGGGAAGTTTCTGAAATTCCTGCCTTTCCCTAACTTCCAGCATCTAGTCCATTACCGCCTGTCCCTTCTAAACATCTCTACATTCCCTGGATGGTCCCCAATCTTACTAATAACTACAACATAACCACATGAAGGGTGTGATGGTTAAGTTTTGATGTCAACTTGACCTTTCAAGTAATCTTGGGTGGGCCTCTCAGGATGTTTACAGGAAGGCAGCCTCTCAATAGGGGGCAGGATGTAAAGAAGCTCAAAGGAGCTAGAAGTAAACATCCTTTCCTGTGTGGGCAGTACAGGAGAGAAATTGCAGAGACTCAGGAAGCCATTAAGTCTGTGGAAGGGTTGTAAGACCCCACCCTAAGCCTATATAAAGGAGAAGAAATTCTCTTTGCCCCTCCTGCCTATTTGCTGTTCTGTGTGTATGGTGTTGGTGATGGGTTTCTCTTTCTGCTCGGGCCTGTGAAAGAGGACAGCCAGCCTCTTTCACTGTAACAGAACTTCCCCTCAATCTGTAGTTTCAATAAATACTTTCCTCCCCCAAATTGTGCCTTGTTTAAAGATTCATCCCAGCAATGTGTAGCTGACTACGACAAAGATTTTTTAAGTGTATGGAGAGGATTGCCAGGCTAACGTATCCCCTATATGCTACTTTCTGTCTTTTACTCCAAGTCCTGAGAGGCAGGTTTTAATTTCTCCAACTAACAGGTGAGGAAAGAGTGTGCACACAGGACATAACAGAGGACAGGATCTGATCGCCAATCTAAGCTTGTCCACAGTAGTATAAGCCACAGGCATCACATACTCTGTTCCAACAGTATCCTCGATAATACCCTCAGCAGTGCCCCTGACTTTAGCTTTACTCTTACCTCCAAACCCAGCCCTAAGACCCAACCTACCCTCCACACATCTTTGAAAATGTGGTCCAATGGGAAAATAAAATCCGAACACTTCTCTGAACAAAATTCCTCAGTAATCATTTGCAGAGTGGAGCTGGCATTCCATTTAATTGTGTGAGTGGGGGGGGTGCTGCCTGCCATTCAGCAGCCCTCACGTATCTGCCCCACTGGTTACCCCTCCAGGTTCAAGTTCCAGCAGTACCTTGGTGAACACAGTTTCCAAGACATGCAAGCTTACAAGGCCTTTGCTGGCATGCTTCCACCTTCCTAGAAAGATACATGCCTCCCGGAATGTCTCATACGTCAGTGTTCACTACAAACCTACTTTCAAGTAAAACTTATCCTGCCACCCACAGCCCAGCAGGCTTGAGCGCTCGTGCTCCTAAGCTCCTGCTCCATTTGGGTGCATTGTCTAGAGGAGTAGTGACCATTCGTAAAAGCATGATTTATTCCTTCTCATCAGCATCTCCCCAGCAAGAAACTCAGAGCTGGTCTCAGGAGTGTAGTCTGTAAAAGAACACTTTTTTGAGCCCCTCAAAGTAAAAGCCCTAGTCAGTTTCACCACAGTATCATTAAATAGAGCACTGAGGATATTTTAGTGTTAGGAGAGCAAAAACTCCACCACTTAGTAGTGATGTGACCCTGAGCACCTCACTCCATGTGCTTTCCTGGGAATGGAGGGAACTGGACTCCAGCAACCCCAGACAGCCTGCAGTTCTACAGATCCATGTGAGGGTAGCTCTGCTTTTATATGCATTGAGAACAAAGCCTTTTCCTACAAGCAATTTTTCTTCCCCAAATATAATCTATATTTTCCTACAAATGGCATTTTCATACTAGAAATCATCCAGATGGAAATGTTTCATATTCAGTTTTGACCCCTGCTCCCCATTGCTCCCCAAATTAATCACCTAGCAGGCAAGTCCTCATCCATCCATAGAGAAATGAAGAACAGTGAGAGTGGAGCGACTACTTACAACAATGAATATGGATGCTAACACTTGTACATGTGTGCTCACATAGACATACATCAGTAACAGGTCAACAACTGTCTTTTGGCAAAGATTATCAACCATATCTTAAAACTAAAATTTAAAAATATCTAATAGTATTAAAATAAAAGGATGCAGCAAATAATATTTCCTTTAGTGTCTTTGCAATAGCAAAAGATAGCAACTCTGTCTCGTCACCTAATTCTCATTAAGAAATTTCACAAAAGCAATGAAAGTCAGAACCAAGCCTTGTTTCAATGCCAACACACTCCCCTCTCCAGCTGTCTCCCATGCTCCCAACAACCCCTCACTCCCGAGTTCTCTATTGCTGAGAGGTCCTGAACTTCCACCTCTACTGCTTGCCTCTCCCCATTTCTCCTTCTGTTCCATGTCCTATTCATTACCTGCCTCCCTATTAGAACTCAAGGCCCAGGGACATAAAGCACTCCTATGTTTTGTCCCTCCTGCCTAGAATCCTGCCCCACACTCAGAGGCATTCAGTACATAACTGATGAGGAACTGAAGAATTCCACAGAATGCACCCTAAACTCAACTTTGACCCCCAGAGGAAAACAATCTCACCCCTGGAACTCTTAGTCCTCTGAAAAACATGAAGACTAAACATCCTCCTCATGGAATCCATGTGGAATAAAGCTAACTTATCCTTTCCTGTCCCTGGAGAAAATGTAGGCTGTACTTGAGGTGACAACCCAACGTCCAACATTAAACACAGGCTGCCTAAAATCCACACAAGAAGCATTGCTAAGTAGCTATAAGAAAGAAGTCCATATACGGTGGTGCAAACCTCTGATCCTAACACAGAGTGGGGAGGATTGCCACAAGTTGGGGCCAGCCTGATTAAAGTAAAGTTCCAAGCTAATCAGAACTACAAAGCAAGACTTTGTCTCAAAAAAAAAAAAAACAATGAAACAATAGACATCCCAAAGAAAGAGTAATCATCAGTCCACTCATTCACTTGACAAATGTACTGGACTCTCTCAGTGGGAGTCACCATGGATTAAAACAGTCTTATTAGTACCAGCATCATGGGACAACATGAATAAAAATAAAATGCCTTTTTAAAAAAGCTCCTAATCTAACATGCTGGCTTCTAAAATAAAGATAGAGAATAAAGAAAAATATGTAAATATATATATATATACACACACATATATATACATATGTATATGAATTATGGAAGACCCTTCTTATCCTCATGGATATGTTCCAAGACCCCCCAGAGAATTCCTGAAATCAAGGGTAGTACCAAACCCTACATATTCCATATCTTTTCCTATATACATAGACATCTATGATGAATTGTAATTTACAAATTGGATATGGCAAGAGATTCTCAACAACAGCAAATAATAAAGTAGAAAAGTTACAGAAATAAAAATAATAAAGTTATTTTAAATCTGTGGATTGTTTACTTCTACTATCTTCCAGTTTTCAGACGACAGTTGATCTCAGATAGCTAAGTTGTGGAAATTGAGGACCAAGTCCAGGCAGAAGAGTTGAGAACAAGAAACCCAAGGTCGCCTGCTTTCTCAACAGCAGGAGCAGGGAAAGCACTTACCACCTTTTCCCTCGCCACCACTGCTGGCCTCGGCTGTCAGAGCACAGGCTTCGTGCCTCCCGGGATAGAGCGGGAAGTCGGGGTAGAAGTAGGGGAGGTCTTCTAGAATCTGCGCAGGACTGCTGGGGCTGTAACAAACGGGAGCCGGGGCTGGGGAGAAGAATTAAAGTGTATGTCAGTGCCAATCAGTTGCCCCCCACTTCCGGTGTGACTCACGGTCCACAAGTCACTCTCCCACACTGCAACTTGTAGAGGGAGCCCTCTGTTTTGATTCATAAAATTCCGAAGCTACTTCTCAGAATTATCACAAGTCCATCCACCCACCAGCCCTCCCTCCCCCTGCCATGAGGTCAACATAACAGTCTTTGAGACACACTGAGTGAACGCAGACTGCCTTCACCCAATAACAGCAACCACAAAGTCGACTGTGGAGCTGAAGGAGGGGTAGGTTGAAAATGGCCAAGGCTGGGCATAGAAAGAGGGGAGTGAGGAGGCCAGAAAAGGAAGACTTCAGTGGGAAGAGCAGCTGCCTCTCCAATACATATGACACAGAAAGGGGCGACCACTTTACAAACTGTGTGCCAGCAAGGGAATGTCCCAGGGCAAGACTTAGTGAGGGGCTCAGAAATGACTACTTGGTTGAAAGCAGCCAGGCTTCCCCAAGAAGCTCTAGATACACCATAGAAATAAAAGAGCATAACTACAAAGAAAAGGAATGGCCCTTTCCTGAGACCCTAGTACTGCAGGGACATTGTAGGAGTTATTTAACTCTCACCACCCTGTTGCCTTTTGTCCACAGGGCTACTAAAGCTCACAGGAGAAAGAAGCAGCACTTTGAGGCACAGAACTAGCTGGCTACACAGCAAAGCTCTTTGCTACATCCTCCAGCATCCAGAGATCCCTCAATAGCAGACTCCCTTCCCATAACATCAGACATTAGAATGATGCTCTCGCAGTGGACATTGGGAAAGCCTCCTTCCCTGAGTGAATGAAGCAGAGGATCAAGAACCATTTATTTCTTATCAGCACACTGCTCACTAGTCACCAAAACACCAAGGCAACCACATAATCCCTTCCATCAGGCCACATGATATTTTCATGAAGCTCCAACCTGTGGGGTGCGACAGCCACCCAGGGTGCTGGATAAAATAATGTTACTTCTAAGTCCTCAAGTCAGACCTGCACCACTGGCCTCTCTGCACATGTGGACAGGAAGTGACGTTTTTGAGGCATCCTTTTACAGAATCTGAATGCAAATGCATTGGGGAAGCTCCTCCCTTCCTGCGGCATGTGCACTCCCACCTCAGCTGGGGAAACTGAAACCTTATAAATTCATCATGTTTTAAGCAGAAAAATGTGCTTAATGAAGCCAAATCATGATAAGCAAAGGAGATTTAATTCTTCCTAGAACTAACCAACCAACCAACCTACATTAGCTCCTTTAGTAAAATGAAAATGCTTCATTTGTTGCTTTTGAAGAAATTCAGATTGGAAGGTGGGCATGAGAATAAGGCAATTCAAGTGATACCTAAGATGCTGTTATAGAGATAGAGTACAAAGATGCTACCAAACATCATTTCAACACCAGGAAGAGATATACCCTGTGCAAATACCTAGTATGTGATGCAAAAAATGCTCAATAAATCTGAAGCCTAAAGACTCATATGCTGAGGATGGGGGGAGACCCTCAAAGAGGTGTGAGGATTTAAGCAAGTCAATGTGAACCCGTGACCCACTCATTGGTTGTAATGGCTAACTACTGCCAAAGGTCCATGGAGCATAATCTAGTTGGAGGGAAAATAACACTTGGAGCATGACATGCTATGAACATTACTTAGGAAATGCTCACAGCACTATGAGTTGGGCTTCATCCTCTAACCTTGAACCTAAAGCTAGGAGCAACACACCCTGGGTTACACAGCTAAGACTCACAAGGCACCCACACAGATGTCAGGTGGTCATGGTGATAGCCTTTAATGCTAGGCACGGAAGACAGAAATGGGATCCTGGGACAAGCTGGTTAGCTAGATTACATGAGTCAGCAAACTCTGAGTTCTAGAAAAATAAGGAGAACACTCATAGAAGACAAGCATGAATACACACATACCACATACATATGCAAAATCCTAAAAATTAATTTGTTATAACTCATCAAGCAGAAAGACAAGATGTTTTGGGACAAAGGGAAAGACATGACGACTAAAGAGGAAAGAGAAGGAAGGTGTCACACAGAAGACCAGAGTATTGAGTATTAAAAAGATTTACGGAATAATAAAGACAGAGGAGAAAATATCCACTAAATGCAAAGAATGTACATGCCTTTTGGCTTTGTTTTGGTTAACTTGCTTCTTAAACATGTGAGAGTTCTAACCCAACAGCTGACTATTTGACTAGAAACAAATGCTTTCATTTTGTGAAGCCCATTCATTATCTCCACAGCAAACATGATCACATCTAAGGAAATTTGTTAAGACTGAATAGAAAGGATCGTGAACCCATTTCCAGCATTATCTGTAAAACTGAAAATATGTAAGACTCTTCCTTCAGTGGTGGAGCATCGATGATAATTAAAGCCTTATATTCATCCTCAAGACAATAAGCCTTGTAAAAGACGATGAGAAAATACAAAAAAACACTTCCAAAGTGCAATCCATCAATTGACTAGGAAAGTCATTATAACCATTTTCTCTAAAATTCTATGCAGCAGATAACAGAATACTTCCAACATTTCAAAACTGATTCACAACAATTCTCTGGGGAAAAAAATCTGAATCATATTAATTGATGTTTATAACACTGCTCCAAGCCATTAAGAAAAGGTTACAAGAGGTTAAGTAAGGGGTGGCCAAGTGAATCAATCTTGCAGAAAGAAAAAAAAAACTTCCAGCAAAAATATTAACTTTCAACTGGATATAAAATTCACATCTCTAGAATAAGAATACAGTTTACAGGTAGCCTAAAGAGCTGAGTTTGCTTGGTGTTAAATGTCTAAGACTTTTTCCTATTAATGATAATAACAGCATACTGATCACTTTAACAGCTTTATAGATGTGTGCAAATTCTCTACCACACCAAAGGCATTTCAGAGGTGAGTCCATCCCTTATAAATTTAGGAAGCTTACAAGACCATTGGTCAATAGGTAATGGTAGAAGTTATTCTGTGACTTCCAAAACTAGATCTTAATAGGGGACTTCTCACAGCAGGAGCTCTGTGACCACGAGGATGTGACCATCTGGATGTGAGGATGGTATAAGAAGGCAACCTGTGGGCTCTCCAGTCAGAGGGAACCTTCAAGTCATCCCACTCCAGGTACAGGACATGTGGGTCTAGTCCCAAAACACAAGACTTTCCTGAGTGTTTTTCCCCACAGGTCTCATGCATGGTAGGGCAGACACAAGCCACATATAACACCCCCTACTGGAAGTCCAGGTCCACAGATAAAATGTCACAAAAATAATTTCAACCATCTTGCCAGCCAACAGGTAACATTTCCAACGTTTCAGTTGTCATTTTCAGGGTCTAATATGGAACCCCACAGCCTTCTTTGAAGACGGATAATATTAGCATCCTGAATTAAGATCTGAGAAGCTGTCCTCAAATAACTGACTACAGATTATAAAGACAGTGAAGGGCAAAGGCAAGATGGGAACATGGCTTCCAGCTCCGGAGTCTTACAAGTAAGCTCCACAGATAATGACTGAAATGAGAAAAAGAAATCCAGGAAATAGCAAAGCTATCCCATCATGTTCTGGCCATCACACATGACTACAGAGAGACTGTGAGAATGAGGCACCCTCACACTTCTACTGATTGCTTGGGTGTTCAGGTCCTTCCACATCCTCCTAATCTCTGTATTCAGCCTCTCTTCCCAGCACGGAGGTCATCTATGCCTCTAGAAGTCTGTTGCCTGTAAATTAAGCACGTTTCCTTAGAATAGGTTCAAAGAGAAGGACATATACCTTGTACTTGGTCAGTTCCTGGGACAGAAAGCCTTTAAAAAACTATTAACCACAACACCACAAAAATCTGTTCATTTTTATGGGACCTTCATTGCACATAACCCACTTTGAGCTCCTGAACTAATAAAGTGATCTTAGTCACTGAGTAAATGTCACCAAAATATAAATATGTGTATTTATTTTTTTTTAATTCTCCAAACTCTTGGAATTTACTTTGGAGAAAAGCAAAAAAAAAAAAAAAAAACTTCAGGATTCTGGAAAATTTTTAAGTCTCAACTCAAAGCTAAGAAAAATCTGTATTTCAGAGTAGGCCATTTAGACCTTATTGTCTCTCATCTAAAATTTTCTATAGCATATGTTATATATTTTAATATATAATAATGATTTCATTTTCATACATTTTGGTCATATTCACTTTCATAACATTCATTGTCATACATATTTCGATCATATTCAATCACCTTACCACCCCACCCAACTCTGCTGATCTCCTCCTACTCCCAACCACTCCGCTTCTACTTTCATGTCTTCCCTCCCTCCCACCCTTCTTTCTTCTTTCTTTCTTTTTTGTGACCCAACCAATTTAATCAGGGCTGTTTACAGGATGGATTTGGAGGTTATTTACAAGAACATGTACCAGTGGCTACACCACTGAAGAAAATGTCTCTCTCTCCCTCCCCCAAGTAACTATTAACTGCCTATAGATTCTCAGGGAGGGATGGGGCTCATGAGCAAGTGTGAGGACTAGTTCAGATTCCCAGCAACCACCTAACCTGTAATTCCAGTGAGACAGGGGATCTCTGGGGTAAACTGGCTAGCTACATTATCCAGGCAAAAGCTCCTGATTCAGTGAGAGACCCTGCCTGCCTCAGTAAATAAAATGGAGTGATTGAGAAAGACACCCAAAATCAACCTCTGGCTTCTACACACATGGGAACACGCAAGCATGTGCACCCACAAACAAGTGTGCTCACAAATGCACATACAAAAAGAAATCGAGCACAGATTGACCATATTTGTCCTAAAATGCAGGGGGAAATGCACAGAATTATATTTCTCTATTGAAAAGAAGCTAAAAAATCTCAATAATTCCAGAATGTGCAAGTGATTTTCCACACCGAGCTCTCTTCTTGATGCCATCAATGTGCCCAAGCACCTCAGTGTGGAAGGCCCGTACCCATGCTCCGTGGGAACCGCCTGCATAACACCCTGCAGATTTCTCTGCAGTCATGAGCAAGCATCCCTTCCCATCCACAGAGGCATTTGCCTCTTTGCCCATCCACCCCAAGTCCAAGGACCCCGCTCCAAAAAGACGTCAAGGATGAACAAAATGAGTCTTTAAAATAATCCATACTTTGAATTCGGGATAACAACGCATGGTTTGCCCACTAAATAATGTATCTCATTATGGACAATAAATATATATTAAAAAAAAAATAATAATCCATACTTTGCACCGTGTTTTACCTCTTATGTAACCCTTTCACAGCTGTAACTCCACTTTACCCCACCCTAACTTGAGAAAATTAATACTTAGGGTTGTAGCTTTAGCTCAGTGGCAGAGTGGTTGCCTAACAAGTGCAAAGCCCTGGGTTCAGTCCTTAACACTGAAAAAAGAACAGAAGTATTTATCGAACCCACTTTTTTCCGGAGGTTAAATGACTGAGCCCAGGCAATGTGTCTACAGTAGCACTGACCCAAAAAGCGAGAGGTAAGTGGGAGGGATGCAGGGGGTTGGAAGGAGAGTCACCCACGGGTAACTAGAGAATGCACATCAAGGATTCCTCAGAAATCAGTCTATTCCAAAAGTAATCATCCAAAAAGGGGAAAACTCAGTTCCAAAAGGGAAGCACATCAGTCTAGGTCCAACTGAAATGGACTGTGTTGTGTGACTATGGTTCTCAAAGACTATCCCAGGGCCTATTAACATCAGCATCACTTAAAAATTTGTTAGAATTATGAAGTCCCAGGCCCCGAGAGCCTCAGAGACAGAAACACCCACAGACTGAGACCAGCACTGTTTCACAAGCTCTCCACCCCTGAGAATAATATATTACCCTAGTATTAATACATCCTATCAGTTTCCTCTTGGAAACAAAGAATTCTGTCACTGAGGAAAAGGAAGTGGAGCTGAGGATGAGGAAGTTTAGGATGTGGCTTGGTGACATCAGCTCTGGCTTACTCTACCTAGGGTAACACGCTGCATAAACTCTAGCCTCGGAACTGCAGACACACATCCTGCACCTCCCGTGGCCAGCACAGGAAGGACATTCTTCTTTACTCAGAATGGTTTCATAGATGGAAAAAGGTCAACTTTATCAACAGTGCTGGACTGTGAATAAAGCATCATGCTTCTACTCTTATTTGATCAATAATAATTGGAACATGATTCGGTGCCTTCAGGTGAGAAAAGGTAAATTTCTGAATAAGAACTGAGAGTCACATTCCTCAGAGAAAAAGCCTATGTGAGACCACAAATGACAAGAGAAAGCAATTTTCCATCCTGTAGTAATAATATTAATAATAATAATAATAATAATAATAATAATAATGTCTATTAAAGGCGTTTAATGTGTCCAACGCTGTGCTGTTGTATATCATTACTGCATTTCACCCTCATGAGATTCCACAATATCAGAGCTATTACTGTCTCCACTTCTCCTGGAGGTAAAATTCCCTGTGGTCACACAATAATGAGGTGGCACAGTGAGGTGGAAACCAACCAAACCTGTCTGATCTTAATCCTTTCTTATTAAACATATGTTCTAACTTGATTTACTCAACTGTATTCAGATTCTTGGTACTCCTGTGCTTGTCTCATGTATTTAAGTTCTCGTGCTATATGGGGAGTGTGGTGGCAGGTGACCCTTAGCACTTGGGAGACTAAAGCAGGAGGACTACTGTGAGTTGGAGGCCAGTCTGGGCTGCAATAGAAGACCTTGTGTCAAAAAAAACAAAACCCAAAAGTGCTCAGCCGCCACTGCAGGTGGTTTAGCATACATGCAAGGATTACTGTGATTCACATTAAAGAATTCAAGGCAATAAGGATATGCAGAAACTGGATTACAAGCAAAAAACAATTTTATTCCCTCCATGCCTGGGCAACATGCCCAGAGAAGCCCTCCTGACCAGTCCAAAGACTTCTGCCCTCGGAGGTCCCTAACAGCACCCAACATGTGACAGTGTTTACATGTAGCTGTATTGTTCATAAAAGTATATATACTTTTTATGAGAGATGGCTCTTCAAACAAGAAACAAGCTAACGAACTCAGTTTGATTCCCCAGTACCCACGCAAAGCCAGATGCACAAAGTAACTCATGCATCTGGAGTTCATTTGCAGTGGCTGGAGGCCCTGGCGTCGTGCCCATTCTGTCTCCTCTCTCTCTCTCTCTCTCTCTCTCTCTCTCTCTCTCTCTCTCTCTCTCTCTCTCTCTCTCTCTCCCTCCCTCCCTCCCTCCCTCCCTCCCTCCCTCCCTCTCCCTCTGCTTGCAAATAAATGTTTTTAAAGTATGCACACACACATATACACACTAAACTGATGAAGACTGAACATGCTCTGTGTATTATACTAATGTTCCCGTCATTTGCTATGGTACTATAAATAGGTGAGGATGTCACCCCTGGAGGAAAATGGATACCCAGGACCTTTCTGCTATTTTTGCAACCTCCTATGAAGCTATGATTATTTCAAAGCCAAAAGTGAAAGAACAAGAAAACTATAAACAATTTACTTAAAAACAAAATATCTAGAAGGAAAAGTGGTCTAATGCTGCAATGCTGGCCAGGGAGGCCCCAACACACATGAACACATGTGTATGGCAACAACCGCTTTAAAAAATTATTCAACTCACTTCTTCAGAGTCTTAATAGAATAGTGTTTCCTTAGCCTCGAGTTATTCTTACCCTCTCCCAAAAAGAAAGTGGGGTGAGGATGGGTGTGGGGGGAAGGTGTTAGAGGCCAGTAGTTCCAACTTGAGCTGGGAATGAATGTATCCTAAGGTTTTACAAAGCCTAACCCAAGGATGAAGCTAGGGCCTTACAAATGGCAGAACTCAGCCTGATGCCAACACACACTTAGGAGCACTTGTGGCTTCCTTCCAGCAAAAGTAGTCTACTGACCTACCCGCAAAGGCCAGGCATACATGGGGCCACGCCTCCAAGACAAAACAAAGTCAAACCAACGGAGTTTTAAAAAACAATCGCAAGGCAAACAAACAAAAAAACCCTCAAAAACCTCAGACAACAATTTCCAACCAACCTTGTAATCAAATATGTCTTGACTTTCATGCTCCCACCCCACCCCCCCTTGCTTTTCAAGGATTGCATTACTCACTGAATTCTGGGTAATAAGGACCTTTCAATGTTGTGAAAAAATAGAATGTACTGATCTGAGCTTCAACACTCATTTAATATGCAGTCAGGCATACACATACCTCAATAAAAAGAGAGAAAAGTATTAGTTGGGGAAATTTTAAATGTCAGTTCTTAGAAAACAACTTATTGGTCTGAAAGTCTATTTTTTTTTTTACAATTTTCACTAGCACATCCCTTGTTGCATGCCGTTCATTATTTTTAAAGCGTTATGTTAAATAGTGCTCTATCATTGTTTCCAAGAACCTATAGGCTGTGCTTAGAAACAGATCTCTCCTAGCTAAACCTCTGTCCTATTCAGCTACTTCAGCTACATGTCTGTGCAGGGACAGACATCAGAAAAAGCATAGTGCTACCCAGTGTACCCAAGGACAGACACTCTCACCAGCAGACCCTTCCCATAAAAATCACATTTCTGAGGCTGGAGATGGCTTAGCAGTTAAACTGTTTGCCTGCAAATCAGAAGGACCCCAGTACCCACCTAAAGCCAAATCCACAAGGCGATGAATGGATCTGGATTTGCAGTGGCTGGAGGCCCTTTGGCACCCATTCTCTCTATTTGCCTCTCTCTCTCTCTCTCTCTCTCTCTCTCTCACACACACACACAATAATTAAACAAACAAACATCACATCACATTTCTGCAGTCACGTGTTTCTCTTCACAACAGCACTTTAAAAAACACATTTAAACAGAAAGTCCTCCACTAGCTTCCATGAAAAGACTGCTTTTAAACACTCTGATCTCCACATGCCCTTAACACATTAGTATTCTACACCCTACACCTTCTGCACAGAACCTAAAACACCCAGACTTCTGGGTGTTTGAGGAAGGGGAGGTAAATCCAGGCATGATGGTCCACACCTTTAGGCTCAGTAATTGGGAGTCTGAGGTGGGAGGATTGTCCTGAGTACAAAGACATTCTGGGACAAGAGTGAGTTCCAGGTCAGCCCAGGCTAGAGAGAGACCCTGCCTCCAGTAAAATTAGTTAACTAATTATTAATTAATCTTTAAAATGGAGAAAGGAAAGAAAGAAGGAAGGATGGGAAGGAGATACAGGGACAGCCTCTCTCTTGTCTGTCCACCTGTAGGTGTGCAAGGATTTCCTTGTTTATCTTTGAAAATGGAGCCCACAAAAGTTCACCCATGCAAGAAGTAAACGCCCTCCCCCACTCCACCCCTTCTCCTACCCTCTAGCCAGGTAAGGCTCTCTGGAGGGGGTCCTTCTACCCAGTGTCTGCTCTTCATTCTGCTCCCATCCCTGTTTCCTGGCTCTCTGCTCCCCTTGCAAACAGTCCAAAGGGGGTTCACACACCATTCCCCGCTCACTCTCAGTAGATATTCTATAATGCTCAAGAAAACTTTTCCTTGCTCTAGACGCTTCAATAACGTGCAATCCAGAGATTCCCTCACCAGAAACCCGGCTCTGACCGCAGCTGCCTGGGCCAGGAGTGGGAGTAGCCACGGGAAATCTTGGCCAATGTGGCAGGACCTACAGCCTAGTTTTAGAAGCAGGGAGCCACGAGTATTCCATACCTCGAGACCTGACTTTCGGCTCCCTGAAAAGGAAGGAAATTTTTCCAGAATTGTAGCCATTTGCTACTCCTCTCTTCCGGTTTGTTTGTTCACTTATGGTGAGCAAGTTGACGTGGTTGGAGATACAGTCAAAAAAAAGCATCCTCCAGACATCACAAACGACCCCGACCCATCATCACCAGGAACTCTGTAAGTGAAACACTCCATTCTCATAACATGACTCAGAGGAAGAAAAAGGAGCCGTGTGGCCACAGAGTCAGGGGGACCAAGGGGACATGTTGAGTCTACACCCAAAGGCCAAATAGGCTCCTGAAGCCCCCATCCAGTGACCCCCCAACACACAACACACACACACTAGCTGGTAAAAAGCACTTGTGATTTGAGATTGTAACCCTTCTCCCGAGACAAACAAGCAAAAAACCTTCCAGCAAAACCGCAAAGAGCGAGAGAGGCCCGGGATCCGCGGCCTGGGGTCCCCCAGCGCGACGGCCCCCGGGGCGCGTTCCGCCCCGGCCCCTCCAGGCTGCGGACCCTCTCGCTGCTCTCGAGCCGGCCACGAATGTCACCTTCCAACAAAGTTCAGCCAGTTCCCCTCGGACAGTTTAAATTTCCCCCGGAATCCAGATTCTTTTCAAGGCAGCCGTGAAAGTCCGGGGAAAGCTGGATCCAACCCCAGATTCGCCCTGGAAGCTTGTTGGGGAGAACAAAGAAGGCGCGGGGGCGAAGGAGACCAGCCTCGGGTGGGGTCGGGTCGGGGCGCCCCGGGGTCCCGCCGAGGACCGACCTTCCGCCGTCCCGGAGGCCGGGACCCCAGCCCGCGCCCCGGCCGGCCGGGGCCTCCCCCGGGTCCCAGGTCCTCCGCGGGGATCCGGCCTGAGTCCCGGGAGGGACCCGGAGGGTGGCGCGCAACCACCCCTGCCTTCCCTTGGGGAGCCCTTCGGGATCCTTGGCGGAGGTTCCTGGGGTTCGGGCGCCGATCGGCAGCTCGAGCCCCGACATCTGGAGCTGAAGTCAGCCGGGACCCCAGGTCCCGGGCGGGCAGCGGCGGGACGCGCCGGTCTCGGGGGCTCCGGGGCCCGGCCGGGGCTCCCTCCCTGCGCCCCCCGCGCGGGCGCGTTACCTGGGTCGGCGGGCTCGCCAGCTCCCCGGGGCAGCTCTGCCCTCCGCATGGGCCGCTCATGGCTCGGCCAGCGCGGACCCGCGGGCGCGGCGAGGGGCTCCGCTCGCGACGCCCCGCGGTGCCCCGCGGCCCCGCCCGCCCAACCCACCTCGGCTGCCGGGTCCTAGCGCGGCCCGCCCCGAGGGTCCCGGGCCGGTGCCCGCCGCCCCGCCCCGCCGCCCGGCCGCTGGGCCCTAGAGCCCGTCCTGCTCCCGCACACTACCGAAGGCCACGGCCTCCCTGGCTCGGTCCCCCGCGTTTTAACTCATCTCAGACTCCGGTTCTTCCCGCGACTTTGGCTTGGCTCCTTAAAATCCTGGGCTGAGCGCCCCACCCCATCCCCACCTCCAAAGTCCTGGTCAGCGGCTGTTCAAGACGCATTTTTCCCTTACTTGGAATTTCCAGGTGAAAGTGACCACACTTTTTCCCGCATTTCCCAGGCACTGGGCTTGGGGCGCTTCGTGGAGAAGAGGGGGGCTCAAACAGATCTATAGCCTTCAATATTAAGTGGGATCTGCATAACCATACAGCCCAAGCCAAGGCAAAGATATAAGTGTTGGGATAATGTTTCCTGCTCCACCTCTTCAATCAGGTCTCTCAAATCAATACTCCTCGTGGGGGCCCACTTGCGTGGATTATACTCACTGCCTTCTGCAGCCATGATCTGGGGTGCCTGGCTTCTGGGAGCCCACTTTGCTGTCCAACAAATAGGAGGCCAGTAGAGATGGCTGCTGCCTAAGCCTCTGATGGGAGAGTCACAGTACACCATGCTTCTGTCTTCCCCCTTCTCTTTCTTTGCTTCTCTGTCTTCAGGGAGTCATGTGTGCCTGGGTTATGGCAACTCACTGAGCCGCTTGCAGTTAAAACCCTGGTATCAATCTTTTTTTTTTTTTTTTTTAGGTAGGATCTCACTCCAGCCCACACAGATCTGGAACTCACTCTAGCTCCAGGCTGGCCTTAAACCCTTGGCTGTCCACCTACCTCTGCCTCCTCAATGCTGGGATTAAAGGCTAGGCATGTGGCACCATTCCTCACCTCCTGGTGTCAATTCTAATGGGATTGTGTATTCTCACTCTTCTCTCAACTTCCCATTCCCAGGTGGCCCTTTGACTCAGTAACCTGCCTCAGAGTCAGAACAATCATTGTATTGTTACTTACCAAACTCTTGCTCCAGCTAAAGTCACCTTCCCTAGTAGTTAGCACACACACACACACACACACACACACACACACACACACACACACACAATACTTGAGAGGGCTGGGAAGATGGCACAGCCTTTAAAGTTGTTTGCTTGCAAAGCCTGATAGCCTAGATTTGATCCCTCAGTATCCACATAAAGCCAAATGCACAAATGCACAAAGTGATGCATGTATCATGCATCTGGAGTTCGTTTTCAGTGCCAAAAGGCCCTGACACATGCCATTCTCTCTCTCTCATAAATAATTTTTTTAAAAAAGCTTAGAGCAGCCAATCAGTGCTTTAAGTATTTGAAGTATGTGCTATTTGTCTTTGTTTTTGTTTTTGTTGTTGTTGTTTGTCATTGAGGTAGGGCCTCACTCTAGTCCAGTCTGACATGGAACTCACTGTGTAGTTCAAGCCTGGCCTCTAACAGGATCCTCCTACTTCTACTGGAATTAAAGGTGTGCCACCAGGCCTTGTGTCTTTATTTATTAAATCAAAATACATAAACTGAAAAGCAACAGTGCAAGAGGTCCAGGCCTGGAAAAGCCTGGGCGAGGTAGAGAGAAGACTGGCATCTTACAGAGAAAGAAGAGTTAGCAAGGAGGCTGGAGGCAGAGCTCAAAGGAGCAGGAAGAGGAAAAAGTGGTCCTGGTAAGAGGTCGCTGAGCCAAGAGGGAGCTGGCAAGGCCAGAGTGCTTGCTCAGAAGGTAGAAATGGGGGAAGGGTTTCTACTGCAAAGGAGAAGAGAACATGCGCAAAGCGGACTAACAAAATCAACAAAGTGTAAGCCTGAGAAGTGGTGAAGAAATTACCAAACCACACCTTTCACTTGACTGACAGGATACTGAAGCCTGGCTGTTAAATGACTTGTCCAATGTCACAGAACAAGTTTAGTAGCAAAGCCAGGAATGGAACCAACATGTATTCCACGTGCTTTCTACCACCTAGTGTCAGCCTGCGTGGTAAACTTGGGAGTGAGCGCGGGCTCACTGCCTCACCTAGGGAGAAGGTGAGGAACAGGTTTCAAATATCAAATGCTAAGCATGATGCATGTAAGTGCTCAACATAAGTATGCTAATATCATTTCAATTAGTCTTCCAAAGGCCCAGTGAGGTAAGTGACCATCCAGGACAGTGGCAAGAAGTAATAACATGTGAGCTTCTGGTACAGGGCATGGGAGAAAGATAGCAATTCCTCTTGTCATGGGCTCTGGATGGCTCTGGATCGTGAGGAAAAGAACAAAGTAATCCAGTTGGCAGAACTGGTGCCCCAGTCAAAGGAAGAAGTATGCCAGAGCTGAAGAAGCAGAGTTCAGAGAAAGAACTGGCTTGAGAAAGTGGCTTTCTGTCTTTTGAGGGAGATGCCAGGGACAGAGATGTGATCTGAAAGAGGAAGCAGTATAAATGAGTTCATTCAGGAAAATGAAAGAACCAGGAAGTTTAAAGGCATGAAGCTAGAGGAACCTTTCAAAAGCTGGTTCTTCTATAAGATGCTTACAGATTCTCAGCCAAGCTGGTGGGCTCAGTAATCTTTGGAAGGGATCAGGCAGACCTTGCTGCACTTCTCAAATTGATGCAAGGTTTTCAAATGCCTGACAGCACAGACTAAAAGGACTGCTGGAGGTCTGGGCTGGGAGATGAGGTTTGCCCACACAAGCCCGAGAACCTGAGTGCAGATCCCAGCACTCACATAAAATATCAGGCATGGTGAAGTGTGGGGAGGTGGAGATGGGGGACCTTGGGGCAAACTGGCTAGCGGGTCTAGCTGATTCAGTGAGCTCCAGGCTCAGTGAGAGACTATCCAAAAGACAAGGTGGAGAGAAATTGAGGAAGACACCTGATGTCAATCTCTGGTGTCCACAAAGACATGCACATACAATGCATCCATGCACACACTTGTGGTGTGTCCACATGCATGTTGAACATTATATATGCGCACACACACAGGATACCACACACGTACATATACATGTTTAAAAAAATGTTGGCAGCTGGTGGTACAAGCCTTTTATCCCAGCACAGGGGAGGTTGAGATAAGAAGATCACTGTGAGTTTGAGTCCAGTCTAAGCTATAGAGTGAGTTCTTGGTCAGCCTGGGCTAGAGTGAGACCGTGCCTCAAAAAACGTGGAGCTGAAGTCCAATTTCACCTGTCTCCAAGCCTTAATTCCCTCAACTATTGATAATTTCTATATCAAATACAGACTAAGTATAATCTTCTACATGAAATATAACTGAATCTATTGCTTTGGACATATTAGACAAGAAAGATAGCAAATCTTTGAAGCAAGACACTAAGTGATGAAAAATAAAGTCCAGATCTGACTAGTAAGCCATTCATTATCAGTAACTACTTTGCTTGCAGATTCCTATGACTGATTTGGGCCAAAGAAACAAGACATACTTACAATTAAAAAACCTGAATTCTAGGGGCTGGAGAGATGGCTCAGCAGTTAAGTCATTTGCCTGCAAAGCCTAACAACTTGAGTTTGATTCCCCAATAAACACGTGAAGCTAGATGCACAAAGTAGTGTTTACATCTGGCAGCTGGATGTCCTGGTGAACCCATTCTCTCTGTCTCTCTTCCTTCTATCTCTCTCTGTTCACAAATAAATAAATGAGTGAATAAATAAATATTTAAAACAAACAAACAACAACAACAAAACTGAATTCTGGTAGCCAGGTTTGGTGGCACATGCCTTTGATCCCAGCACTTGGGAGGCAGAAGCAGGAGGTTTGTCTGAGTTCAAGACCAGCCTGAGACTACATAGTAAATCCCAGGTCAGCCTGGGCTAGATTGAGACCCAATCTTGAAACAAACAAACAAAAGAAAATAATAAAACCTGAATTCTGGGCCTGAGCATGGTGGTATATGCCTATGCCCCAACACTGAAGAGGCAGAGACAGGAAGACTGCCATAAATTTTAGTCTACATAGCAAATCCCAGGCCAACCAAGGCTACATAGCAAGACCCTGTCTCAAACAGCCATAAAATAGGCTGGAAATGGTGGTGAAAGTCTCTAGTCCCAGCACTTGGGAGGCAGAGGTAGGAGGATGGTCATGAGTTTGAGGCCACCCTGAGACTATATAGTCAATTCCAGGTCAGCCTGGCTTGAAAAAAACAAAAACAAAAAAGCTATAAAATAAAAATAAAAAAGAACTTGGTTTCACTAGCAAGCAAAGTAGTGAAACAGTCTACTCTGTGCTTTTTGTGAGGTAAAGAATAATACACCCACTTTTGGTTGTTTGTTGGTTTATTGATACAGGGTCCTTATTATGTATTCCAGCCTGGGCTGGTTCTCACTGGGTAGTCCAGGCTGACCTTGAACTTGTGGCAGCCTGCCTTTCTCAGTCTTCCAAGTATTTCTATTACAGGCATGCACCGCCATGCACAACTGAGAGGGGGTATTTCTAGGAAGGCCGTGGATACAGAAAGGAAAGCACACACCGCCATGTTTCTCAACACCATTTCTTCTTTTTTAAAAAAATTATTTATTGGGGGGTGTTCTTGCCATGGCAAATGGAATTCCAGATGATTGTGCCACTTTGGGGGGTCTGGCTTTATGTGGGTGGCTGGGGAATTAAACCCTGGTCCAGTAGGCTTTACAAGCAAGCACCTTTAAGCACTGATCAATCTCCTCCCCCACAATACTTTGTCTTTAACTTCTTCTTTTCATAATAAAATGGTCATATAAACACCAGATTTGATGACCGCGTCTACATTAGCCTCTCTTATCCACTTCCTGTTGTTTTAGGCCACTGGGTCCACAAATATTAAATGAAAAATTCCAGAAATAAAAAAAAATGTGCAGGCTTTAAATTGCATTCTCTTGTGAACACTGCACTAAGAATCAAGCTGTTATAATCTGCCTTGCCTACCTCAACCAGCGTATCCATGCTGCATACACTATCCACCCATTAATATGAACAGTGTAAGACATTTGAGATAGAATAATATGTTGTGAAAATTGTTCTGTTTATCATTAGTTATTATTATCCTTTTTTTTGGTCCTTTCAAATTAGGGTCTCACTCTAACCCAGGCTGACCTTGAACTCATATCCTTCTACCTCTGCCTCCCAAGTGCTGGGATTAAAGGCATATGCCACCATAACCATCATTATCAATTTCTTGCTGGGTTTATGATATAAATTAAACTTTATGAAATGTATATATGTATAAGGAAAAATATACATAATTCGTTGCTTTTCTCATGGCTATAATTAAATACCTGGCAAGACGCAGCTTGTGAGAAGGTTCATTTCACCTCTTGTTTTGAGGGCATATAATCCATTATGGCAGCGGGAGCATGAAGCTGTGTGCTCTGGGTAGATAAGGAAGCAGAGAAAAGGAAATTCCAGCATTGAACTGGCTTTCTCTTTTTATTCAGTTTGAGACCCTAACCCATGGATTGGTGCCACCACATTTAAGGCAGGTCTTTACCAGATGGTTAATCCTCTCAGGGAAAACCTTCAGAGACACACCCAAAGGTGTGCTTCATGAATGCCTATGTGTTTCTTAGTCCAATTAATTGACAATAGAAATTATCAATCACAGTAGGGGCCAGTGATGATGGAAAACACCTTCCTTGGATAAGAGGCACTACTGTATTATCTGGCAAAAAAGATTTTCTTCCAAGCTTTTCTTTCAGTCTTCAGTTTTACAAAGACAATAGCTGTCAGTTGTATTCCCTCAAGCTCTTTTCCAAATATAAAATCATGCTCTTGAACAAGCCTTTCACATGGTGCAAGGCTCCTCCGGAGAGCCCATCTTGTAGAAGAAGGAATGCCTATAGGGTGCTGGGTGTTGAGAAGAAAGGGAGGGGCAGGGAAGCGCCCTGGCAGGGCCCGGCTGAGAAGCCTGAAAGAGTGAAATGCCGAGGGCAGATGGAGGACATCCAGAATGAGACATCTGGAATTCTGGAAATGTCAGGTGCCTATGGATGAGGAAACTGCTCCTGGAAAGAACTGAGTGTTATATAACAGAATAGATCAACTAGAAACTCTGCTCCATTTGAAGATTGCCCAAGGACTCTGTCTGAGTGAATTGTGCAAACATTTCCCAACAAACATGTACTAAGTACCCACCAAGGGCCAGGCTCTGTGTTACCGCCCCACAGGGAGAGTGGCTTGCTGGTTAAGTTAGAGATCTGAGGTCTGCTTGGCTGGCTGCTTTGAGTTTCACGCCCACAGTGACACATCAGGCTCTTCTGGCCTCACTGCTTTCTTCTATGAGCTTTATTACTTAATATGCACTTAACATAATTTGAGCCATATCACAGAAAATACAAGAAAAAAGGCAGATAAGATCATGTCCAGAGAAAAAGAACTTATAACAAAAAGCAGCAGATACAATGTCCCGAGAGAGAGAGAGAGAGAGAGAGAGAGAGAGAGAGAGAGAGAGAGAGAGAGAGAGAGAAAGGGAAACAAAAACCTGGGTGAGGGTCCTGAAGGAAACCAGATTACTGTGAATATAAGAAGCCTGACATGTAGTAAATATTCAATAGATGGTCATCATTTATTTTTAAATTTATTTATTTGAGTTGTTTTTATCAACCTGTACAATGGTCAGTATTCATTGCTAATATGAATGGATTTAAAATCACCATGGAAACACACCTCTCAGTGTGTCTATGAGATTGTTTCCAGAAAGGTTTAACTGTGAAGGCAAGACCCACCCTGAATATGGGCAACACCATCTCATGAGCTGGGGTCCCAGATAAAATAAAAAGGATAAAGTACCAGCATTCATCTCTCTTTGCTGTCTGACTGTGGATACAATGTGACCGGCCACCTCAAACTCCTGCTGTCATGACATCTCTGCCATGATGGACTGTTCCCTGAAGCTGCGAACCAAAAATGATCCCTTCCATCCTGAACTTGCTTTTGTCACAGCAATGAGCAAAGTGAGGAATGCAATGTGTTTGATATTTTCTTACTGAATCCTGTCATTTTACAGGAGTAAATTATTGCTATGGTAGGAAGTGTTCCTTCATTGAGTTTAGAGTAAATGCAGAAACATGGAGGATGGGCATGTGAATTTGAGATCTTCATCTGTGACAGTTAACTCCTTCAGGAAAGCTCCATAGGCCCCCTCTCCCTGAGCAGGAGGTGTTTCTAGCTAGAGTTCAATCAAACCTAGGAGCTAAAACTGATTGGTCAGGTATCGACCATCCAGGTGTCTTTCTGACTATGTGGTGGAGGTCTTAAAAAGTCACTGAAACAAAGTCCATCCTCTTCTTCCCACATGGCATCCTAGGAGGAGGACTTTTAAATCTCCAGGCCTTAGGAAGGTAAGGCCTTCTTCCCTCACCCTGGCCTAATGGCCAGGGTGGGGGGGGGGCTCAAGATCTTCTTCCCACATGAGCCTTTTTCCTCATGATGGGAGCCCTCTGTTATCTTTTCTTCTGCTGCTTGTTTAGCTTGTTTAACAGCGTAGATTTTGTTAAACCCTCTCCCACATGTTCTCTCCACACTGGCGGCTGGAGAACTCTGTAACTTCCCATTTTCTTTTAAATAAAGTCTCCCACTATACTTTACCCTCTGGTGGTCTATAATTTTAATTCTTTAACTATATAGACAAGAATTCGAGTACTCCTTAAGTTCTGAGGTGCACTGGAATTTGCTGGTTATTATTTACCATCTAATCCCCAGATCCCTGGCTACACATCCCTTCCTATCCACAACAGGAAAAATATCTTAAGTCACCCTAAAAAATCAAAACTGGAAAAATGAGCTAGGTTAACTATTTTAAGTAAGCTAATAAAGAGTTAAATTAGAATCAATTCATGGACCGATAACTCAGGCAGGAAGTTGAGATGAAAGGGTAAGGCCCCGTTAACTATGCACATAATGAATGGTCAAGGGCTGTGTGAGCCACGTGCTCAGTGTACAGGGCAGGTTTTAAGTGGAACTTACCTCATGTAAAAAGACGACACTGAGCAACCAGACTGGCCCCAGCTTGGAGGAGCAGGCTTATTCTGTCCTGGCTTCATACAACCCTACCATAGTGTCTTCCACGAGATAGCTGGCAGCCTCTTAGTGGGTCCTGAAATCTAGTTAATATGACCAGTGTTGGAAATAAGTGGGCCAGGATATGACAGGTGCAGGGGAGGCCACAAGAAACCATTAGCAGTAAAGAAGTAGTAAGGATGACAAGAATGGGGGAGTGAAAAGCAAGTGAGCATGTGGTGACAGCTCTGTCCCACTGAACCTCACTAATTTGAACAAATGAATCAGCCAGGCATCAGGACATGTACAGCATATGCAGAAGCAGCCAAATGGGGTCGGCTGTGTGGCTTCCATGATAGTCTGGGTTTGTATGTGGGAGCAGATTGGGCCTCACTAATCCACACTTCCACCTTCAACACTCAGTTGCTCCCCGGCAGAGAAGCTTGCTGGGCCAGCCACTTAGGGTTCTGAGGCAGACACAATGCTTTTCTCCTCTACCATAGCTCACACCACTCACACTAGCAGGAGAGTCTCATCTCTGCGCCCTGCCTGACTGTCCCTTCACCTCAATGACTGAGCTGGGTCCCTCTTCCCTGCGGTCCCATGCCCCTCCCCCTAGCACTCACCAGAGTAACAACAATAATTGCTGTCCCTCAGGGAATGCCAACTATATGCTAAGCACTTCACATGGCTTACTTCCTCTCAGCATCCTTGTGAAGTCAGCAGAGTCATGCATCCCTTAACAGTGGGATGTGATTCCGGAAACATCTTGTTAAGAGATTCCATCAGTGTGTGGAATGTTCAGATACCAGAGTGTGCAACAACATAACCTACATGGCAACGCCGCCTGCACATACCTGAGCTACCGGGCAGGGCCCATTGCTGTTTTACAAACCTAGACAACATGCTACTCTATATTTGAAAGTGATCGGGGAAGTGGTAGAATGCAATAGAATGAGAATAGGATTTATTAAATGCATTAGATGTGCTCATTCTTTTAACCTATAAATATTCCTACAAGATGGGTGGGGCTGTGGAGGAGCAGCAGGCTGCACCTGTGCTGAACCCACACAGCATCTGGTCAGTCAGTCTGACATCTTTTTTTTTTCCCCTTGGTTTTTTGCTGACCTGGAATTCACTGCCTCTCTAGTGTTGGTATTAAAGGCGTGTGTCACCACACCTGGCTGGGAAAAATGCCGTAAGAGTCAAAAGAAAATGATCTCTTAAGCTCCATTAAGAGGAGAAAGTTGGAGCTCATTAAGTGGCCCTAGTGGACATTTCTTGATGGCCAACATGGAGACAGACAGAGAGGGGTGGCAGGTTTACAAATTTCACAGCAGACCATTATCCAGAGCCCGGCCCCACCTCCAACCCTGCACTTTTCCTCCCAGCCCACAGCAGACCAGGTCTACTCCCAGGCCCTTTCCCTGCTCTTTCTAAGCTAGAAGTTTCCATAAAACATTTCCTATTAGAAAATGACCTGAAGGACCTGTGATTTTCACCCTTCTCAGATTTCTTTTAAAGCTCTGAAAAGAAGTTGAAAATAATGTTACCTGGTGGTCTAAAATCTTGCTAAAGCTAGATTTGAGGGATCAAAGGTCCCGGGGAGAAGAGAAAGAAGGAGAAATAAACATGCAGACACTTTTGATGTGCAGATAATACCACGAGTGAGCTGTGGAGATGTATGCTCACTTCCAGCAGTTCTGGAAGGGGTGTGCTTCAGCAGGCAGCCAGAGACAGCCAAACCATCCCTGAACATCTGTTTCTTCCATTTTGCCAAGGAACATTCTTTTTTTATCCCCTTTTATAATTTGACCTGCTTCATGTTCTGGCAGAGGGCCCTAGGAAGGCAAGCACTGCCTTCTCTGTCCCTGTTCCAGTTTAAGATGGGAGCAAGAGGGAAATGAGATTGGCCAGAGCAAACAGAGGCAGAGAGAGACGGGGGAGGGGAGGAAGATGGAGTAAGGCAGCAGGCCAACCTAATGTGTCCACCCAAAGGAAAATGAATTTGAGGGTTATGAGGGAAGCAAACAGGAAACAGTCCAGAATGACCACCCAGCAAAAATGTGACCCTGAAACCATACTCATAGCATCCTTGAAAAGTTCCACTGGGTTCTACATACTTCTCAAGCCCCAAGGTGTTTAACCGTCAGGGAAGTACCACTGTTTCCATGGAGTCACACTTCTTTTTACTATTCAGGAATGACTAGCCAGGCTCTCTTATTTCCAGCAGAGGAAAACACCCTTTCCTTTCCCTCTGTGAATGAGATTGAGATTCCATAATTCTATGCTCTTTCTTTCTTTTTTTTCAAAACATGTTATTTATTCATTTTCAAGCAGAGAGAGAGAAAGAGAGAGAGAGAGAGAGAGAGAGAGAGAGAGAGAGAGAGAGAGAGAGAGAGAGAGAGAGAGAGAGCGCACCAGGGCCACCACCTTGTGGGTCTGGCTTATGTGGGTCCTGGGGAATTGAACCCCAGGCCTTAGGCACTGGAGGCAAGTGCCTTAACTGCTGAGCCATCTCCCCAGCCCTCCATGCTCTTTCTTTGCTTTCTTTTTTTTTTAAGCCGAAGTGGATAACCATCTCCTAGAATATATGTCTGCCTGGCATCTTGTGATAAACAAATCCCGGGAAATAGAGGCCCATTTTCACTTTGCCTCCACATGCTTCCACTCTATGGCAGGCTTCCACTGCCCTGCTCAGAGTACACTTTGTGAGGTTGGTTTCCTTCACAGTGGGTCAGCACCACAGAACCATGGGTACTTTCGTATTCCAGGGACTCTATGCTGCACTTAAGAGCAGGAATTACATAAAGGGAGTGAAGAGGAGTTTCTGTGGCTATTATTTTATGCCCCTTATGGAAGATTCTTTTAGAGCCTTTGATTATTTTTTGGTGGTCTGAAGAAAATTAAATACATAAAGCCTTGAATAAGTGTCATTAACTCATAAATTCGACAACCATATCCTGAACATCCATATAGGACCAGGCTCTCTGGTCATGGGGGACTGACTTCAGGACATCCCCCCCCCCCCGAACAAAATCCATAGGAGCTTTTGCATATAATCCATAGGCATGATTCCTTTTACACTTTGAATCATCTCTAGATTGCTTATAATAGCTAATCTAGTGTAAATTCTAGATTAAAAGTGAGTCAGTACTGTATCATTTATAATAGGAAATAATGAAAAATTATATACCTGCTCAATATAGAAAAAATTTAAAAATATAAATTTTCTGCCCATAGTTGGTTGAATTCACAGGTTTTGAGTGATAGATAGATAACTATATTTTTTTATATGTATTATACTGCCTGACCCTCAACAGACTATCTTAGGGGCAATTTACGTATTTTCCTCTCCAGAAAACCGAGATTGGCTCCACAGCCAGAGATGATTTGCCCAATCTAACCCTGTGTGACATGTAGTAGATAACTTCATTTCTTTGTGCTCCTGTTTTCTCTCCATAAAATGAAAATAACTTCATGGGCTTCACTGAGTTGTCCTGGAGATGGAGTGGGTTAATATACTCAAAGTAGATTAATCGTGGACGAGACTGAGCTGCCCAGATGTGGGGAACAGTAATAATGTTGAACTCTTCTATGATTGTTTTGTTGGAGTCAGGAGGCTGGGCCACACCCTGTGGTAGGGTGAGGTTTCCTGCGAAGGGAATTGAATTTTCCACTGTCAATCATCAGGAGAAAAAGTTAAACTGGAGGAAAACCTCCCTCCCTCACAGAAGCTCCGTCTAGAGTTCCCAGGGAGGATGGCAGGATGAATAGGGTTCCAAGGGGTGGAGAGATGTACAGTGGATCGAGGTTCACTGAAAGCAAACTCAGAACTAGGCAGATGGCCAAGTGGATCCCAGACCCTGGGGTGAGTTTGGGCTTGTGCAGTGATCAGAAGGACCTGGGACTAATCCAAAGTTGCAAGAGGACTCAGGGAACAGTGTTCTCAAGCCGACAGCCAAAGAGCACATGACACTGGGAACCAGTCAGGCTATCAGTCAACCAAGGCCAAGTATCTAGGTTCAGCTGTAAGCCAGGACAGCAACAAAGATGGCCAGTGTCATGGGGTTCCTGGTTTCTGGAGAAGAGAGGACACAGAGTCTTTATCATGCTGTTCACTGGCCCCAGTGAGGTGCACTGGATTTCTGGCCAGATGTTACAACAGCCAGTATCCTCCCCTGAGGATCCCTGGACATAAAATTGAAGGGTGACCTTAAAGAAAGCTGTGGTTTCTTAGCCATATGGCCTGGTGCATCCTTGAAAGTTACTGTATTTAGGATCACCAGGGTGCATTCCTGGTTTAAATCCCAAGCTAGAAATTTAGTATACTGTTTCAATGTGTGACATTCTTGGCACATAACAAGTGTGGTTCACAGAGAAAGCCTGGTTCCTTTCTCCTTGTTTGCCTCCATAGATGGGATGGAGGAATTCTGATATATGATGCATTTAACTCAGAGTAGATTGGTTCCTGATTCTGGAGTCTTGACCCATCTTATTGACACAGCATGGGGAAGAGACTGTAAGTGGCTGTATTATGTAATGGTTATGTGAACATTAAATGTTTCTAAAGGTTTTGACCAAGCATGAAAGTATCAGAATATCTGGGTAGTGACAGGAAGACATTCAATGTTAGCTGCTACTGTCAGTAGCTAAGCTCAGGCATTGCTTGCCATGGTCTGAGGTCAGTACTATTATTAGGCCCACTACATCAGTCTAGGCTCAAAAGGAGTGACTGATGAGAGTTTGAAGAAAGAATTACTTACGAAAGTGTAACGGTCAAGGTCAAAGGAAAACAAAGTGTGATAAGAAAGCTGGTCACATTGAGGAGGGGAGTTGCTGCTATCACCTGAGGTGGTTGACTTTAAGTGTCATGTTAAGGGATGCCCAGGAGATCAATGAAGCATTTCTTCTGGGTGAATCTGAGGATGTTTCCACGGGAGAGATCATGAATGGCTCAGCTGACTGTGGAAGGTCTGCCCTTCATGTTGCCCACATGAAGCAGCAAGCAAGTGGCTTGGGTACCTAATGGAACAAAATGGTGGAGGATGGAAGAGTTTCCTAGGGTATCAGAAGAGCCTTTGGATTTCTGGATTTTCACTGATGTTCCAACACTAATCCACCACCCCTGAGTGCCAGGCCCATTTTTCAGGTTTTTTGGGCTCAGACTGAAAATTCCACCATGAGCTTCCCTAGGGGCTTCTAAGGCTGATTTACCCTGAGCCATCTTATTGACCTCCCAGGGCCTCACGTTTGCAGACAGGCTGTTGTGGGACTTCTCAAACTCAATAATATGTGAGCATGAGAAACTTCATGTATATATTTGCTCTAGTGCTTCTGTTTGGAGAACCTTAATACAACTGGAAGGAGAGGTTACCAGAATCCAGATGGACCAATTGTTACAGGGAAGACCACTCTATATGATGCTCTATACGAGCTTCAATAGAGCTATATGCACAGCATGACACAGCCATCCCACAGCACAAAATTCAGGGAATGAATACCCTGATGTTTACCACCACCATCCCACATGCTGCCAGTAGTACCTCTTACTAGCCCAGACCAAGCGGAAGCCAGGAGATGCACTGTGTTGTGGTTTGAATATGAAGTGCCCCCCCATGTGTTTGTACACTTTGTCCCCAGTTTCTGGTACTGGTTGGGAAGGAGCCTTGCTGGAGGAAGCACATCATTAGGTGTGGGCCTTGAAGCATTACAGCCTGTTCCCAGTGTTCCTCTTCACTCTCTGCTTCCTCAATCTGGTTGCAATGTAACCAGCCAGCCTCCAACTCCTACTGTCATGGCTCCACTGCAATGATGATGTATCTCCTCTAAACTATAAAGCAGGATAAACCTTTTCCTTCCTTAAACTGCTTCCTGTCAGGTATCTGTGGTTACAGCAAAGTAATACACAATGCAAAAGGTAAGTAATCCAAGGCACAGAACAGAGTGGCAGAGGGTGAAAGCAGATACAGAAATGTGTCAGAAACTAGCTGGCCTGAGATCTTAGTTTAGGAATGTAGGTACTGATTAGGTAAATTGCTGTGGTGTTGTTTTGTTGTCAACTTAACCTTTTTAGCAATGTTGGGTGGGTCTCTGATGTTCATAGGAAAGCAGCCCTCTCAGTAGGGGGCAGGATGTAAGGCAGCTAGAGAACATCCTTTCCTGGGAAGGCAGTGCAGGGAGGAAATTCCAGAGACTCAGGGAGTCCATCAATCTTGGATAGGGCTGCAAGACCCTGCTAAGGCTATATAAAGGAAGGAAATCGCTCTCTTCCCCCTGCCAGTTTTGTTGGTGTATGTATGGTGTTGGTGATGGCTCCCCCCCCCTCTCTCTCTCTCTCTCTCTCTGCTTGCTTGGACCTGTGAAAGGGGGGTAGCCTCTTTCACCATTATGAAACTTCCTATGGATCTGTAGCTTCAATAAATTCTTTCCTCCCAATAACTGTGCCTGGTTTAGAGGGCCAGAAGCATGTGGCTGACTATGATACTTGCCCTGGTCAAAAGGCAAGTAAGAAAGGGAACTAATATCCAAACCCACACAGCATGCTTCCAGACCCACATCTTACTGTGAGCCAGTAAAATGAGCATCCCACAATTCCTTAGGAGTACTGGTCACCAGTATCTTTCTCCTCTATGCAACCATCCATTCTTCCATGAACAGAATCCTTCCCACCCCCACCTAGTTTCTAGCCTGCTCAGAGGTACGTATGGATGACAGACTGAGGTTTAGGCTAGAGTGTAAGGGAAAGGTGTGTGCTGCTTTTAAGCTTGGCCTCAGCCTTTCCCTCTCTCCTCCCTGCTGAAGGGAATGTGGAGTGCATGGGGTCTGAACCAGCTACTTCAGAGCACTGCGTGGGAACTGCACTGGAGCACCCATGATAGCATGAAGCAGCCATGTCAGCCCTGGACTACTGATGCTCCAAGGGAAGGAGAAATGAACCTGGATCTTCTTTAAGTAATTGCCACTTTGGTCCTTGTTCTAGAAGCCCAACCTTAACTGCATACTACAATCATTTGAGATGCGATAACAACAAAAACATTGATGTCTGCACAGTCCCCAGGGACTGAACTGCAGAAATTCAAGGTTGTGAATGTGGTCTTAGGACTATAAAAGCTCCTCCTTTGGATCTTAACGTTCTGTCAAGGCTGAGAACAACTAGGGAGACATAGTACCTGAGTATGGTACTGACAAATGGGCCCAAGCTGGCCAGAGGAGAATGGAGACAGGCAGGAAGGGCCTGCGCATGGAGAAAGTCCTCCTATGCCAAACCTGGTGTCTGTTCTACAGGCAGATGAGAACCAATAAAGATTAAGCAGGCTGTTTTGGTTTAATTATAAAACGCTCCCCATAGGTTCATGTGTTTGAACACTTGATCTCCATCCAGTTGGTGGCCCTGTATTGAAGCTGGACCTTCACTAGAGGAAGTGGGTCACTGGGGGTGAAACTCGAGGTTTGATCTCCCATTCTATCTATTCTCTACTTCCTGACCATGGAGACAGTGTGATCAGCTGTCTCCTGCTTTTGCCTCCATTCCTTTCCTGCCACAAAGAACCATATCCCTTCGTAAACCATGAGCTGAAATAAACCCTTCCTCCTTTGAATTGCTTGTGTCAGATATTCAGCCAAAGCAATGAGAAAAGAAACTGATACATAGGGGCAGACTCTCTATTCTTTCTATGCACCCCCACCAGACAGCCATCACTTCTGCCTGTATAGGAGACTACAGAAAAGTCATTTCCTTCTGTAAAATACGAACCTTTGCAGGGGAGAAGGAGGCATGATTTCGTGACTCTCCATCTTGACTCTGTCAACCATATTTGTAAGCTTCTACACAGCAGAAATCCAGAGATGCATTCCTTTGTATACTGTCTTTTCAAAAGCTCTTGTTTGGGTGACTCTGACTACAACATGGAGGATAAATTCCCTTAATAATTTATTAGATCAATATAAAATTCAGAGGTGGAAAAGACTACCAATCACGTGCCAAGGAAGTGGTGGGATGGAGCATCACTCCACATGCTACTTCACGGATAGCAATTAGTTGGTGGTGATCACCGTTTTCAACTGTCTATTTTTGGAGACTAGGTCAAGTACAAGAGAAGCTTCTGGAAATAAAAATTGTTTAGCTACTAGGTAGAATATATAACAAAAACAACTTTATCCTTCAAGTATAGGAAGTAAGAGTCTTTCAGATAAATAACAGCTATAAAAATTAAAGAATCAGCACTATCAGGCATGGTGGCTTACATCATTAATCCCATCACTCCATCACTCTGGAGGCAGAGGTAAGAGAATGAGCTAGAGGCCACCCTGAGACAACAGTGAATTCCAGGTCAACTTGGGCTACTTTATATTGAAACAAAAAGTATTATCACTAAGTTTTCAGGACTTCTGTGATGTGATAGGAATAGTAAACAATATATATTTGGTCTCCATTTCCAGCTGGAGGCACAGAACTCCTAAAACCCTTATAACTTCTTGAGTCATAAGAATAGTCAGACAACTTTTGTTATATTTGGTTTTTGCCCTTGGTTCCTGGTACAGAGCTTCTAACTCTTGGAATTTTCTGAATAGGAGAGATGACAGGATTTATTTTAAATTCACAACAAGCCCCTTTCAAACACGTCTGAGTATATGTTCAGGAGAGGTCTGCTCTCCAGAAAAAGGAACCGCATCTTTAGAGGCTGTCCCTCTCACCACCTTACCTCTTCGGGGTGAGTTAGTCACCAATAAACAAAGTCTGTCAATCACATCTACTTCATGGAGCCTTTCTGAAAACACCAAATGAACATTTGAAGACTACTTCCCTCCTGCTGATATGGAGATAGGACCCAGTTTTCCTGCTCAGATCTCTCATGCTTTCCCTAACTGTAAACTGAAATAAAACCTTTCCAAAGAGAGATGGCTCAGCAGTTAAGCCATTTGCCTGCAAAGTCTAATGACCCAGATTTGAGTTCCTCAGCACCCACGTAAAGCCAGATGCACAAAATGGCACATATATCTAGAGTTCATTTGCAGTGGCAGGAGGCCCTGGCTCCTTCCTTTCTCTCTCTTTCTCTCTCTCTCCCCTCCTTCTCCCTCTCCCCCTTCCCCTCTTCCTCTCTCCCTCTCTCTGTACCTCTCTGCTTGAAAGTTAGTAAATAAAATATTTTTAAAATAGTAATTTTGGAGAGATCCGGATCAGCCATCATATTCACATGCCAGAAGGGTGGCATATCTAATGCCACAAGGACCAAAGACCCTGTGCTTGGGGACTAGTACTATATAGCTCTTTATCTGGCTATTCACTGACATAGTTTATAATAACCTGTCAAGTATAATCAAAGCATTTCCTGGAGTTCTATTGGCTATGATTGCAAATTATTGAGCATGAGGAAAAGATGTAGAAACCTCCAATTTGTAGCCAACTTGGATAGAAGTGCGGAGAATGTGGGAGGCCACTATTTGCAGTTGGCAATTGAAGTGTAACAGCCTTCTGCGACTGAGCCCTTAGCCTGTGGACTCTGTAGCAACCCTGGGTAATGTCAGGACTTAATTAGATTTTAGGACACCCAGGTGATGTCTGTGTAGGTCAGCATGATTTGCTTGGTGTAGGAAACCCGCCAGTTGGGTCTTAGCAGAGCTGTGAGTTCAGAAACAAGTTTTCTTTAACTTCCCTCACCCTTTCTTCCATTCTATCCAGGCTGAACCTCTGCATTTGTGTTCCAGAAAGAATAGCTGCTTGACAAGCTCTTCGCTGCTAGAATAGATATTTTCCCTGCTGTGTGTCTAAGCAAAGCACCAAAAACTATCATGCTTCTTTCCAAGGGAGAAATGCGAGCTCCCTGTGACCTGAATAGCATGGAAACAATACAGGCTCATCCAGAGAGCTGCTCAAACATCCTGGAACATGGGCATATACAATGAATATCTGGGACTCTAGGCTTCCTTCACCCTGCAGCCTCTCACAGCATCTTGAATCAGAAGATACCTAAGCAGTCACCAAATGTAACCAGAGCTAATAAATTCCCTTGTTTACAACCTACTCAGTCTATGGCCTTTTTTCCTCTTTTTGTATCAGAACAAGTAGACGGACACCCTCATCTTCTCTCAAGATACTGGGATTATGTCAGAAGAGCTGAAAGAAGGTTGTTTTCTTATTCTAAACTGAAGAGGAAGATGGTTACGTTTTCACCGTTTACTGTTCATTTGAAGATCTCGCCCTGATTATCAGTGCCTCAGCTGGGCAGTCCAGTTCATTAACCCCATAGGGAGATGTGCAGATAAGCACCTAGGCCTTCAGGGACATAAATCACTGTATAAATACAAACAATTTAGCAGTTAAATAGTCAGGTTTCTCTTTTCTCTGAGCAAACAGTGCCCATTCTGTCACGGCTACAACATGAGACAACAAATAGCATCTGTCACACGGTGGAATGCCAACATGGGTGCCATCAGAGCAAAGGCACACATGCACAGAGCATCACCAAGTCCCTGCCCACTAATAAGTCTCTTCGTGCCAAGCCAAAGCATAGATGCCATTTTGGTTTGGGAAAAGAATTCAACATTGTGCCTTGAAAAGCCAGCTTTGCTCATGGGTTGACTCTATGATTCTGTTTACAGAGATGTGAGTGCCTCACCACCTGTGAGAAACACATTTTTTGCATAAACGAGGTACCCTTCCCTACCTCAGAATGCCATCTTAATAGCCAGACCTCTGGTTGGTTTTTGTTTTGGAAACAGGGTCTCAGTCTATAGCCCAGGTTAGCCTCAAATTCACAGTGATTCTCCTGCTTCAGCCTCCCAAGTGCTGGGATTACAGACATGAACTACCACACCAAGCTCCAGACCTATCTGGATGTGTCAAGAAGGCTGGAATTTGGCTTCCAGTGCCATGGGATTTCATAACACATTCTAGGGGCTGGGGAGATAGATAGCTCAGTAGTTAAAAGAGCTTTCTTTGCAAGCCTGGTGACCAGAGTTTGGATGGTCAGGACCTATGTAAATCTGGATGCAAGGCGCTCACCTGCCTGTTATCCCAACATGTCTGTAGCAATGGGAGGTGGCAAGCTCACGTGCAACACTCTCTCTCTCTCTCTCTCTCTCTCTCACACACACACACACACACACACACAGAGAGAGAGAGAGAGAGGGAGAGAGAGAGAGAGAACATACATGCCAAGATAAGAGACTGACCAGTAAAAGTCCCCCACATTCAAAAGGTTACTGTGGACAAATATTTACATACTGCTGTCTGCAGGCAATTCTTCTTTACTATTAAGATTCTTTCATCACATGATAGGAGAATTTCCAAGCTGGTGATAAGAGAACAGACAGGAAGGGCTTGGCTGACCAGGCAGTTAAGTAGCCGAACCAACCCTGAGAGCTGGACGCAATAGCCCATCACAGGCCACCAGGCCACCGAGAGAGGCTGGGCAGCCGGGATGCAGGGAGGGTCCCTGAGGGTGCTGACAGCCTGCTCTTCACTCAGGGACGTCTGTCTGGGACTCCAGCCACCAACTGAGCCTACCTCACAGCCGCAGGCTTAGAAGGAAGGAATGTCCATTCCAAACGCCTATAGACTAAATGAGGAATGGACAGCAGGGAGGAAATGGGCCCCTAGGTGGTTTAATGACCACCCAGCCTTTTCTGGACCCACACTGTGTCCTTCTGGGGCAAGCACAGCTTGAATTAGAGGCAAGTCTCTAGAACTGAGTGGGCTTGCCGCCCTGGGAAGCGTCTCCAGACCCTCTCCACCCACCTCTCACTGAATTCTCCTGGCACATCCCTAAACTCTCCATTACAGGGCAGAAAGGATCAGACTTACCCAACTCCTCTGGGCTGTAAGGCTCGGGAGACACGTCCACGAAATCACTGTCTGGAAGAAGAAAAGCAGAAAACTGAAAACTGAAGCACACGCATTCCAGGCGAAGCGGTTAGGCATCAGTGAGGGCGCATAAAAGCTCCGCTTGTCACCTGGTGATCAGGAACCTGGGGCCACGAGGGAGGGCTTGGCGCCTCATTCATTGGGGAAAAGGAACACTTGCCCCAGGGACCCGGAATCCTCTGGGAGCCGGCAGGTGCCTCAGGGACCCGGAATCTTCTGGGAGCCGGCAGGTGCCCCAGGGACCCGGAATCCTCTGGGAGCCGGCAGGTGCCCCAGGTGCCTCGGAATCTTCTGGCAGGGGCGCACCAACTTTCGCAAGTGCCACCCACGGTGCCCGGTCCCCTACGGGCCGGACAGCGACCCCATTGTCCGTCCTCAGCCCGCGGGGCGCATGGCTGGGCCCTCGGGCCCGGCGCCCACACCCAGCGCCCAGGAGCCTGAAAGTTTCCCGGGATCCGGAGGCTCCGGAGCGCTCCCCGCGCTCCCCGCCGGGCCAGCGCGTGCCCGCCAGGTGCTAGACGACCGAGCGTGGACAGCCGCGCGCGCCACCTCCCGACTCCCCGTGGGTGCCAGCCCCCTCCCCAACTCTTGTGCCCATTTATTAAAAATCAGATCAAGGCCAGCCCTAAAACGAGTCTCTGCTCTTTTGTCTTTGGGTCTGCCCTCCATGTGTGCTGGGCTTGCCACAGAGGATTTTCAAGCTTGAGTTGTCTTGCAGCAAGGAAGGGCATGCTTCTTACACACACACACACACACACACACACACACACACACACACACACACACACACACACACACACACACACACACACACACACACACTGGCCCATCCATCCTTCTTTAACCTGAATTCTAACTCCAGTCCACACTTCTTAAGAGACCACCAGATTCAAGTAGGAGAACTAATTTGATTTCCTTCCGTTTCACAGGTAGGGCAATGAAGGGCTGTGTTACTGTGATAAGCAGGGCAAGAGGACAGCCTCACTCTATTATGGCTTCAAATAGAGAATGTAAGTGCTGAAATAATTAGTGTCCCCCTGTGAGGCTTGCCCTGCCTGAGTCATTAGCCTGAACAAGGAATGCAGGTGCTTTGTGTAGTCCCCACCTCGCATCCCAGGGAGACTTCAGGCTTTGGACTGACACATGCCCCAAAGACAGAGCCAAGCAGCTAATGCCCAGGGGAGGGGTCAAGGGAAAGGAAGGGGTGAGTGTGTCTGTCTTTTCATCCTTGAAGACTGACAGTTGGAGGGAGGCTCAGCACTCTTGGCAACCTTCAGGGGGTTTTCTATGGCTCCAAAGTGACCACAGCCACCAGCTACAGCAGATGAGGCCCGGTATCTGTGCCAATGTGTGCTCATCTGCAAACAGCCTGCCCTGGGCTTTCCATGCAAGGCTTTGGTTTTCAGAAGAAGCACTTAGTCAGCATTCCTCACAGAACCAGGAAAGCAGGTTAGGCTGTCCTTTCCTATCAAAGCCACCACTCAAAGCTCCCAAACTTAAGAATCTAACATGCAAATGTGTGGATGCATGCTCACACAGGGCTCCATCTGCTTCACTGCCTAGGATGGATCCATCCATTAGTGCTCCTGTGAGAGTTTAAGAGAGACCCCACACAATGTTGCCAAGCTCCTTCTTAACCTCTCCCCAGTCAGAGCTTTGCCTTGCCTCTTAGTATATCAAAATGGATATTGTTAATTCTTGTTTCTTAAACATATATGTACTTATTCTGGTGTTTATTTTCTTAAACATGTATGTACTTTCTAATACCTTTTCCCCCCCAAATTCCACACCCTAGTACCCTAACAGCAGTTGGGGTTATTTCTTCAGAGGGGGGATTGTGATGGTCAGACATCTGCAGAGGCAGCCCTTCCCCTTGAGTGGGAGGTGTCTAGCTACAGCTACAAGCGAGGGGCTAAAACTGATTGGTCAGATATGAACCAATCAGCTGTCTCTCTGACTCACCAAGGGAAAACTTAAATTAACTTCCCTAGAGGAAGCTGGTCTCTTTCCCCACACGGCCGGGCTGCAGAAGGATCTCTGAATTTCCAGCCTTAGGAAGGTAAGGCCTACCCCCACTGCAGCTAATGGCTGGGGTGGGGGCAGGCTCCAGACTTTTTCCCTCATGAATCTCTCTTTCTCATGATGGGAGCTCTCTATTATCTTTTCTTCTGCTGTTTATTTAGCTGAACAACTTAAGTTCTGTTAGACTCTCCATGTGTTCTCCCCACACTGGTGGCTGGAGAACTCTGTAACTTACCACATGGTGACTGGGAGGCTTCCCCATCCAATTCCCCTTTTCCTAAATTAATTAATCTAGAATAAATGTGTAATAAGATCTATTTCTGTCCCTGTGTATAATTCTTTTGCATTAGAGGACACAAACTCGGGGGGGGGGGAATTCAACGGTAAAAACCAAATATAACTGTGCCAATATTTCCCCGTATCACTCCATCACTAGCCTCTTCTCTGATGGTTTCTTTGTTTATTGTTAACAGACCACTATTCCTTGTCACTCTGCCTCATTTTGGCCACACACAGGCTCATGGGTTATACAGCCATATATATATATGTATACATATGTATATATATATACATATACATATATATATATATATATATCACGCCATCTGGCTCACTGTCACTGTCCTCAGTACAACTCCTATAATAAGTTTGTACATAGTGGATTCTCTCACCTCTGTCCCCTTTGGCATTGTTATCCTTGACCTGTTACACCAGCCAGTCCCCCCTTGCTGTCATAGTAACACCATCCATAACGCCAAGGTCAAGCATTTTATTCTTACCCAACAACTCCTACCTTTCCAGTTTATTCTCTTTGTTATTTAGGACTCTTATCAGCATCTACAATTGACCCTCACTCTTCTCATGAACTCCTCATCTTGACCCAAATTTGTTGCCAGACTCATTGCTATTGTTTCTTTGTTATGTATTCCTTCAAATCTACACCCTTCTCTCTTCCCTTACTGTTTACCTGAAATAAACCACAACTCAGGAACCACTTCACATTGGCCTGATTTACTTGCTATACTATTACTATGGATGAAGCAAATGTACCCTATCCAAGGTCAAGTCCATTGTGTTTCAGATCCCATTCACTTGCTTTTTCCCCTTTCCCACTTAAACTAATGGTATCCTTTGTCTCAAGCCATTCCCATAATGTATATAGACATGCAAATTTACTATCTTGAAAAAATTCCTCCCTTGACTCTCATTTCTCCCCAGCCACCAACCCCTTTTACTCTTGGCTGCCTGTTACAACAAAACTCATCAAAAAAAAATGTCTATATTAGTATGGATTGTTATGCTTTTTCCTCTTAAAAGTAATCCAGGAGCTAGAGAGATGGTAGATAAGTATGTTTTCTTTGAAAACATGAAGGCCTGAGAGGACCAGAGTTCAAATCTCCAGATCCCAAGTAAAATAGCTGGGCATGACCAGGCATCCCTGCAACCTTTGTCCCGCAAGGAAACAGAGGCTTGAGAATATTCAGGGCCATGCAAGCTCCGGAATCAGTAAAGGAGAGTCCAGCTCAAAATATGACCAGCTGGAAGAGTGATGGAGCAGTTCAACTCCAGCCACCATGGGCAAGTGACCACTGTCAACAGCGAGTGTATAGGGCACATACAAGTGAATACACCACACACGCCACACAACACATTAGACACAGGCACAAATCAATCAGACAATAAAATTAATTTCCACCTGACTACTTTGTTGAAGCAGTTCTTGTCAAGGCCAAGAATGGCCTTGGCATTGCCAATTCCAGTGGTTATGTCTTGGTTCTAACGGCAACTCTGACCCACTGACCCTATCTGTGGGAGTGTGGGCTCAGATGGAATGCAGATAGAATCATCTCTGCTGTTTTTCATTATGGAGAGAAGCAAATACCACTGTGTTAGAAGAGCCAGTCTAGAGAGGGCCTTAAGGCCATCTAGACCCCGGTTTTAACAAGCTGCACCATTGGCTGGGAATTTTAATAGCCATCATTTTCTGTAAAAATGGAGTCAGGTAGCTTCGTTGGGTAGTTTAGGGTGACTGGACCTGAATGTAAAAGGCAGAAATGCCCTTAAATCTGCCCTTGCAATCTCCACTTTATTAGAGATCTGAGAAGGATCTCTCCTCTTCTTATCTCTAGATCCCTTTTTCCATAAGCAACCCAAGCCCCTCCTGGGAGGGAGTTCCCCCCTTTACTAGAATCTAAATCTGATCCTGGCATAGTGGTTGGTTAAGCTCAGCCCCAAAACTTGGTGTCATGGCTGGCCTCCACTCAAATCAGCCCCCGGCACAGACCAATTGGCCCTCACTCTGGCTCACCTGAGCCTGAAGGTAATGCCCACCACAAAAAGGTTATAAATAGACCCTTGCCAGGGGGGCAAGCTCTCTATTGACTGCCTAATCATCTCCCCTGAACTTCCAGGTCCTGGTAAGTCTTCCTTGGGCTGAGACAAGGGGAGAAGTCCCCCCACCACACACACACACACCTTCACATGACAGGAGCTCTTTGCACTTTCTTCTCTTTCCTTCTAAATTCCTTTTCTTTTTTTTATTTTTTTAAATATTTTATTTATTCATTTTCAAGCAGAGAGAGAGAGAGAGCGAGAGAGAGAGAGCGAGAGAGAGAGAGAGAGAGAGAGAGAGAGAGAGAGAGAGAGCACACCAGGGCCAGGTCTGGCTTATGTGGGTCCTGGGGAATTGAACCCAGGGCCCTAGGCACTGGAGGCAAGTGCCTTAACTACTGAGCCATTTCTCCAGCCCCTAAATTCCTTTTCATGTTTCTTCCAGGCTCACCATATGGGCACTCAGACCAGCGGATGTATTCACTTTCTTTCTCTTGGTTTTGTACATCCCTCAGTAAATATAATAATTTCATAATCATCATTCTTAGTCTGGTTTGCCAATTCTTTGGTTAAATAACAGGCATGAACTCAGGGTTTGGGGTTCAAGGACTTTCCTGAACCCCAGTACCACTCCTCTACAGAAATACTTTTGTTAGAGGATAGTAATAAATTCATGTAGCTCGTGCCCAAGAAGACAGATTGTCCCATTATAAAAAGTCAAATCATCATTAGTAGTTATCAGATGTCAAGTGCCTTTCCAACTCATGCTGACCAGCTCTTCATATCCCTTTAACAACTTTGAGTAACAGAAGAAAAATTCTAACCACAAAGCATGTTTAAATGCAGGGGAATATGCATGGTTTCCAACATCAATTCAAACAGTTGTCTTGAAAGTTGGTTACATGGCAACAGGCTTGCCCCACGATGAACAGTGCTGCTGTTTGAATGTGACCACACACACCCCCAAAAAACTTCATGTGTTGGACACCTAATCCCCAGGTTCATGGGGAGAGTCTTTTGAGACATAGTTAGGATTTGATGGACTTGTGAGGGTGGACCTCCCATGGTGGCGTAAGTGGGGATAGAGACCTGAGGTAGCACCCTTGCTCTGTCCCCATGTGACACCATCTTCCATGTTGGGATACAGCAAGAAGTCCCTCTTCAGATGCTGAGCAGGGTCCAGTGACATGATCCTCAGCTTCCCAGCCTTCAGAAACTGGAGACAAGTGAACTTTATTTTTTGTCTCGTACCCAGTCTCCATTGTTTTGTTATAGCAACAGGAAAATGACTAAGACAAAGAACATTACAAATGTTCCACAGGGTGACTGGATCCTGGAGACTGCCAAATTGCTCTTCCAAACTGCTCTAACACACAGCAGACTGCTCTGATTTCTCATATAAATGGATGGTCTGTAAGCCAAGAACTTGCGTTCCAGCACATTAGATATTTAAATTTTCTAATCAATTGGAGGTTAATGAGAATTTTTTTCTTATTTTAATATTTGCTTTTGAAAAACATTTCTAAAATATATGCTTCCAATTTTTTATCTTGTAAAGTAAAGCAGAGTGAAGCAATAATGTTCAGGGCTTGGGAGATGGCTTGTTGGGGATGAACTCTTGCTGAGCAAGCACCAGGGCCTGAGAGTAACTCCAGGGCAATTGCTGGGGCTTGCTGGTTAGTCCGTCTGACTGAAAACAGCAGCTGTAGGTTCAGTGAAAGACTCTGTCTCAAGGAAACACACAGATGATTGAGAAAGGCACCTGATTTTCTCCTGTGGCTTCCACACATGTGCATATGGGCATGTGCATCCGCACACATGTGAATACACTATGCACTGACCACACACACGTGCCAAAAAGTAAGCAAGAAAAATGAAACCAATACTGTGGCTCCAGGTAGAGTTTCCCATAGAAGCAAGTTAAACAGAGGACTGCATGTAATGGTCACTGTTACTATTCCCCTGACATGTGAGAAATCCAGTGAGCTTTGGGGAGCCAGCTTAGGACCCACCCTCATAACTTAAATATTTTTTGTTTCCTGTGGGGTGTGTGTGTGTGTGCACATGGATGCCAGAGGATAGTATTGGGTGTTATCCTCAGGAATGCCATCCACCGCCTTTGCAACAGGCTTTCTCATTGGCCCATAGATAACCAATTAGGCTAGATCATGGGATCTTTCTTTTCTGTCTCCCCACTGTTGGTATTACAGGCATGAACCAACCAAAGCTCTGCACTTGAATATGGGTTCTGGGGACAGAACTAAGGTCCTCATGCATGCAGAGCAAGCATATTAGAGACCGAGCTGTCTCCCCACCTCTAAACCTCTTTATTCCTTAATATTATCCTAAATATTTAAATTTATTTTATATTAGGTAAGCATATGAAATTTCATCAAGGTAAAGGAAAAAACAAATTAAAATCTGCCTTTGCACCCTATCCCAATTTCTATCCCTAGCTTGCAACACAATCCATCATTTCTTATACACCTAATTTTGGGGGGGCATTTTTGAATGTGGATATGATCCAGACGCAGTAGATGTGGTGATTTGTGCCTCTAATCTCATCATCCAGGAGGCTGAAGCAGTAGGATTGCAAGGTGAAGGCTCACCTTGGCTGTATAAGGAGGTAGAGGTCAGCCTGGGTTACATAGCAAGACCCTGTTTCAAAGAACAAACAAAAACATATTCAAGTTGAATATAGTTAAAATGAACTATAAGACATTTCTAAATGAAATTTTGCTCCACCACCATTCATAAGCTAGGGTATAACTATTTTCTGTTTGGTATAGCAAGAAAATATATGAAAAAGTCATATTCACTCTTTGAAATCATGAAAACTTTAAATGAAACTTAGGTGCTGTAATGGTTTACACATTGGTGGTATGAGGTGAGCCCTCATTTCTTGGAAGTTGAGGTATGGTCACATAGCTTCAGGATGATAAAGGAATCCTCAATTTCATTTCTACAGCTAAGGGCACGCTCTAAATGCTTTTCAGGGTAGTTCGAAGTGCTCTTAGCAAAACAGCCACCACCACTTTCCTGGCTTATACTCAGGGTCAGATGCATGCCCTGCACAATGTGAACATGCCATCAATCCTTAGCAAGCCCCTGCTACAGGGGGAAGGGCCTGTCCTGACTTTAGGCTCCACCTGGAGGAGGAGCCAAAGAGGTCTTTATAGGCCTCTTTGACTTGGGGTGGGGGGGCTTCACAGTCACTTAGGTAAAGGAGCAAAGGAGATGAGGTCTTACAGAGATTCACTTCTGCCTCTAAGGTAGGTGAGGGGGATGAAGTTTCATCCAGCCAAGGTATTCTGAATATCACTCTCCAAGTGCAATGGTTCACTCTTGTGATCCCAGCACTTGAGAGTCTGAGGTCAAAGGTTCACCAAGAGAAAGTTCCAGGCCAGCCTGGGCCACAGAGTGAGACCATGTCTAAAGAATAAAATCAACTATAAATGAGCACTAGCAGGGTGCACTAGGATCTGTACACAGCCTTTCCAGCCCAGCCTAGGGCAGAAAAAGTGAATCAAGCCCTCCCCTTGCCATCGTCTCCTTCCAGCAGGGCTCTCTGCCCATCTTCTCTGCAGGCAGCCATTTGTCACCTGGAGACCTCCTCTGCTTACCAGCAGAGTCCAGTGAGAAGCAGTGCCCACTCCACCTGCCTCTGCTCCCCCAGGGCCTTTGAGAAGTGGTTCTGGAGAGAAGAGCAGGTGGTAACTTCCCAAGGACAGCGTAGTTCTGCAGCCTTGTCTCTCATCCATCCCGCTTAGGACAAACCAACAAATGATATCAATGGCAAAAGCCCACAGGAAAGTTTTATCAAAAAGACGTGCTAAACTAACTGGGAGAAGCTTAGCTCCTGGGCTGCATTGGCCCAAAGGACATTTTACATCTTAGGACCTAATATTCTTTGCTTTTAGCACAATCTCACTTTACAATTCTTGATGAAATGGGGAAAGAAAAACACAGTTGTTTCTCCTCTTAAATAAACCAAACCCAAGATAGCTGTTTAAGTTATTTATAATTTCTAGAAGGAAAGAATGAAGCTCCATAAAGAGAGTAGTTAACTAAAATCTCATCTGAAAAACAACAACAACATTTTCCTTAGCAGAAAACATACAACACTAAATGCCAGTGCAGGAGATATCACTAATAAAAGCAAGAGGTTTTATAAAATATATAATCACAGCTGGAGAGATGGATCAGTGTTTAAAGGCATTCACTTGCAAAGCAGAATGGCCTGGGTTTGATTCCCCAGTACCCACATAAAGCCAGATGCAAATGATGGTGGGCATATGCATCCAGAGTTCATTTGCAGTGTCAGGAGGCCCTGTGTCATGGTTTGATCCAGGTGTCCCCCACAAACAAATGAATGTGTTCTGAATGATCGGTCCTCAGCTGATGGCAGTTTGGGTTTTACAACATCGATGAAGCTGTGTTGTTGGGGGCGGGCTTTTGGGGTTATAAGCCAGCTTCCCCTTGCCAGTATTTGGCACACCTTCCTGCTGCTGTTTTCAGTGCTGTGGCAGAGGTGATGTCCACCCCTCTGCTCATGCCATCGTTTTCCCTGCCAGGATGGAGTCCGTAAGCCAAACCCATTCCTCCATAAGCTGCTTTTGCTTGGGTTCTTTCTGCACAGCAACTAGAAAGCTGACCGCAACACCCTGGTACACCCATTCTTTCTCATTCTCTCATCTTTCATCCTCTCTCTCCCCTGAAATAAGTGAATAAATATTTAAACAAAAATAGTAGAATATATAATCAAATTGGATCCATCCAGCCCACTCCCCACATTGCTATGACTACATAAAGCACAGAGATAAAGATTTAAGAGAATCCACACTCAACATCACATCAAAGGAAGGAAGCTTTGGCTGAGCTTCTAGATGCTTCTGATGCTACTAGAAGGTGTATGGGGATAGGAATTACTAAAAGAATGATTCCAAAAATCCACACAGAAAAAGCGCGGGCCCTGCTGAGAAAAATCATAAACTTCCCATTTACACTCAGCTGGATCTATTGAGTGAAATCAGACCAAATATCCTGTGTTGAGATTAGGGCCCAGGGCACTTGCTGTAAAGGACTCTGTGGCTAAATATTAAGAAACAAAATATACAGGCTGAATATGAGTGCCTGCTGAAATGCAGAGGCCACCCCAGCATCCTGGACAGAAGCCAAGGGAAAATTACTTCTTTCAGAGACGCCCACAGAGTCTTCCTGGGCTGTCTGGGTGCCTCTTCTTGCCCTTATAATGTGGTTTCCCAAGAGGCCACCTGAGCAGTGGGTGTAGTGAATTTGGTGGAGGACACAGAGGCCTGCACTCCAGACCTGGCTTTCTCACAGGGCTTTGATGAGACCCCAAACCTACCTATTCCATACTCCTAAACTGGAAGGGGAGAACAGATGGTGACCTTTAGGAATTTGCAGAGAAGTCATGGACAGGACAGAGCTCAAAACTATGAAGACATGAGTCTAAAGCTGGGCATAGTGGCACACTTCTTAAATCGAAGCACTTGGGAGGCTAAGGTAGGAGGGTGGCTGTGAGTGCGAGGCCAGCCTGGGACTATAGAGTGAGTTCCAGGTCAGCCTGGGCTAGAGTGACACCCTACCCCAAAAGAAAAAAAAAAACTTAATAATAAAAATAAACAGACCCGAGTCTAAACCTGAGCTCTGCTGCTGCTATATTGCTATATGATCCTGGCTCACTGGGTGGTCTTTCAAAGACTTGGCTTCCTCATCTGTAAAATGGAAATGAGATTCTAAAGAGGGTGGTTTTTTTTTTTTTGTTTGTTTGTTTTTTGAGACAAGGTCTTGCTATGCAGCCCAAACTAGCCTTTAGCTCAAATCTAGTCTGACTAGAACTGGCCTTGAACTCATTAACCTCCTGCCTTCACCTCCTGAGTACTGGGGTTACAAGTGCGCACCCCACACCTCACCTCAATGAGGTCTGTAAAGATGAAATAATGTACATGGCACAGAGCTCACTCTCAGAAAAGGTTGCTTCCTTCCTTCTCTGACCCTAAGAGACACCAGAAGGGAAATCTGCTCCTTCCTGTTTTGATGACCTAAGTGGAAACAGTGTCACTGAACCTCAGTGATCTACCTGCCCACACAGCCAGGCTGTGCTTCCCAGACTTCCTGCCTCTCTCCTAAGGAGTTCCCCACCAAGCTCCCAAATAGCTGAGTGAGCACAGCTGGAACAGGAAGAGAAAAGGCCTTGTGGTTCCCTGAAAGGCCTCCTTCCTCCTATACTCTCTCCCCACACATAGGATGTGGTAGCCAGTCAGTCAAAGGAAGGCCAGATCAGGTTGTAATCCCACAAACAGAAACGGGGCAGGGGCCAGACACTGTCCTCCTTGGGTTTCATGTGTCAGGGACTACATATAATTTCACTTGGAAAATGTGCTCCAGATTGCAAATTTGAAAAACCCCTGGCCCAGGTCCTTGGAAGTATTTATTGAGCGTAGGATGCAAGAATAGAAGGGAGACTTTCCTTCAGAAACTCCAAAATCACAGACAACATTCTGCAGGCAGTCCCTCCCTGTAAGGGCAGACATGTGTGGATCTGCCAGAAGGTCTGTGACTCAGCCAGATGACTAAACCTCCCTGCAGATAATGTAATTTTCTGGGGAGTCCATATAGCCGGGAATAGAATCCCAAGGCCTCAAGGTTCTAGTGAGGCCTCACTAGAAATACAAGCTCCACAAAGCACATTGGGTCTCCAGAATGAAGCAGCTGGCATCAGCCAGGGGCTGAAGGAGGACTGGATGAAACTGGTGCCCAGAAAAGATGCTCAGGGGCTGGAGAGATGGCTGAGTGGTTAAGTCCACTTCCTGCAGCATGGGAGACTGAGGGGGCCTGAAACTGCAGAGTCAAAATCTCTGGATCCCATAGAAGGGTATGGCCATGCATACCTGTAGTAGGGATAGAGAATCCCAGCGGCTCATGGTTGACAAGCTCTAGAATCTTCAAGAGACTCCGTTGCAAGAAAAAACAGGCTGGTGAGTGATGGAGGGTGATACTCATGGATATTCTTCTCTGGCCACTGTAGGTAAGCGTGTGCTATAACACACACACACACACACACACACACACACATCACATCACCACAGAGAAGGGAGTGTTGCCAAGTGACTTGAAGAGCAATGTTCCATGGTTCTAGGTTCAAATCCCAGCTCTGTCATTTATAGTTGAAAGACCTGGCACAAGTTTCTCAACCTTTTAAGACCTACTTTTTTTTGTCTATAAAACGAGCATAAATATTTTTACAAGAATTACTTTGTGTATGTGGGCATGTGTGAGCACATGTGTGTGTGTGTGTGTGTGTGTGTGTGTGTGTGTGTGTGTGTGAGAGAGAGAGAGAGAGAGAGAGCGCACATGCATGCATTCATCTTGCCACCTGTTGGGCACCAAGTGTCCACCATTATACAACAAATGAGTTGTGAAGATACATAAAATAGCCACTTCAAGAAGCTCACAGGCGATGCGGGATTCAGAAAGTCACAATGCAGCATACTAAGGGCTGTGGCAACACCTAGGAGGGTCCCTCCATAAGATCAGTGTAGAAACACATGGGTGACAATAGCAGGAAGAGATGGCTTAAGCTTAACCCAGATGAGCTGGCTTAATTAAGCTAGAACTGCAAAGATGGGCAGGAACAGGCCAATGAGAAGGCAGTTAGAAGTATCCTTGCAGATGATAGCAGGGGTGCAGGAATACTGTGTGGGGAAGGATCCAGGGGGAGGTCTTTCTTGGTAGAGCCAGGCAGGATACTGATCTGGAAGGAACACTGATCAGCTAAGGGGGTTCACCTCTCTCCATCGACTATGGGGAGATTCTAGCTTAACAACTTTTTAAAAAGTGGCCAGAATAACTGTGACAGGGCACAGGACCAAACAGCAATGGGCTTATTAAAAAACTAAAGTGTGTGTGTGTGTGTGTGTGTAGACCAGAGGACAACCCAAAGTGTCCTTCAACGTTATAGAGACCAGGTCTTCACTGGCATGGAACTTACCAAGTTGGCCAGAGTGGCTGGCCAGTGAGTCCCAACCTTTCTAAGTTCTGAGATCAGAAATGCAAGCCACTATATCCAGCAGTTACAAGGGGTTTTGGAATTGCACTGAGGTCCTCCTGCTTGCAAAATATCTCCCCAACCAAGCTGCAGGTTTTCAAAGCACTCTACTCACATTTCTGCCCTCTGAGCATCTGCCCTAGTCAGCTGTTTGTCCTTTGTTGGTGGTCATCTTGGTGAGAAGTGGTACCCTGGAGCCACGCTGCAGCCCTGTCAATGTTTGCTCTACCTACATCTCCATTTTAGAGACGGGACACATTGGAGTGAAATCTAGTGACTATGTTCTATCTGTGTCTATCTTCCCAGTGCTTGGCATCTAATACATGTTCAGTAATATTCTCATATGATGAGCAAACAAACAGGAGGCATACTCCCTGTGAGTGACCTTTGCTCTCTCCATCCATAGAGTGGTTCCTAGCACTGACACAGATCACCAGATTTGGGGGTTGTGGGAGAGGGGTGACCTTTCTGAACCAGAGGACCTCAGCTCTAGGTCAGAATTCTGCTTCTCACATTTGCATGGTCTGCTTCTGGAAAGTATCGGCCTTCTCTCACAGAAGGCAGAAACACAGGGATAGACTCACTTCCCACCTGGGGAGGGGCAGCTCAGGAAACAGCAGCTCACCCTATTAATGGTCCCTGTAAGAACTCTGCAAAGCAGGCATTCTGTCTACAGCCCAGAAGCCATATAGCTAATAAGGGGTAAATTCCAATTCGGAACCCAAGTCTGTCCATCTTCAAAACCTGTGTCCAGTCCTCTGCATTTGAAAAGTCCATTACACTGAGCACATACAGAGCATGGCGAGGCTTCCACAGTGAGGTGAAGGATTGGTACCATGTGTATCAGGACATGAAAAGTGACCTTACCCACTCTGGTGCTGGGGAAATGATGGATTCCAGCAGGAGACAACCAATTTCCTTCCTCCAAAGCCCATTGTTCACCCAGGTCCATGCTTCCAGCAAGCCCCTGGTATGTGATGCTCTCAGAGCAGATGGAATCTCCTGAAATACACAATAAACACAAAAAAGAAATCTGAATTTACTGTGAATATCCTCTTGGGGACAGAAGCTTTTCTGAGAAAAGAAGCCCATTTCTAGTCTATTCCTTTGACATGCAAAACTCATGGCTGAGATCTGTACATGGTCTGAATTAGAGGTTGTCAAATACACAAAGTTCTCCTGTCCATTAGATTGAGAAATATTCACAAAGCAACAATCATCATATGCTGGGCTTTAGGCAAAGAACATCCTGTTTAATTTTGTGTGTTTTAATTATCTATCATCTATCCAGCTGTTATTTGTCTATCTACCTATCATATATCTAAAATCTATCATTATCTATCTATCTGTGATGGTTAAGTTTTGTTGTCAATTTAACCTGTTAGCAATCCACAATAATCTTGTGTTGTGTCACAGATTTCCCCTAAATTGAAAAGAAAAAGGAAGCTCAGGGGATTCAGGAAGTGTTAGCTAGAAGCCAACATCCCTTCCTGGGAGGGCAATGCAGGAAGGAAATTCAAGAAATTCAGGAAGTAAACAAGTATGGGAAAGACTTCAAAGACCTTGTTTTAAGGTTATATAAAGGGGAAGGAAATCTCTCTTCTGCTGCCTGTTTGCTGGTGTGTTGTGTTGTGTGTGTGTGTGTGTGTGTGTGTGTGTGTGTGTGAGAGAGAGAGAGAGAGAGAGAGAGAGAGAGAGAGAGAGAGAGAGAGAAAGATGTTGGTGATGGCTTTTCTCTGTCTCTGCTTGGATTTGTGAAAGGGGACCAGCCTCTTTCACCATTATGGAACTTCCACTGTGTCATGGTTTGATCCAGGTGTCCCCCACAAACAAATGAATGTGTTCTGGGTAATCAGTCCTCAGCTGATGGTAGTTTGGATTTTACAACCTCGATGAAGCTGTGTTGTTGGGGGCAGGTTTATGGGGATTATAAACCAGCTCCCCCTTGCCAGTATTTGGCACACCTTCCTGCCACTATTTCCAGTGCTGTGGCAGAGGTGATGTCCACCCCTCTGCTCATGCCATCATTTTCCCTGCCAGGATGGAGTCTCCCCTCAAGTCCATAAGCCAAATAAACCCACTCCTCCACAAGCCACTTTTGTTTGGGTTCTTTCTGCACAGCAACTAGAAAGCTGACTGCAACACCCTGGATCTATAACTTCAATACATTCCTTCTTCCCATAACTGTGCCTGGTTTGGAGGTTCATTCCAGTGTTGCGTGGCTATGACAGTATCCACCCATCTATTTATCTGTCATCTATCTATCTCTTGTGCGTATGTATGAGTGGGTGTGTGTGCCAAAGGTTCAGGATGAGTATTTTCCTCAATTGTTCTCCACCTTAGTTTTGAGAGAGGATTTTACTGAACTGGGAGATTGCCAATTCGGCTAGACTAGATGACTAGCAAGCACTTTACTGCCCTAGTCATCTGCCAAGTTCCATCATTCCAAGTGTTTTATATAGACTCCTAGAACTTCAGGGAAAGAGAAAAGGAAAAGGAAAATAAAAGGGAGAGAGAGAGAATGAAGGAGAGGTATATACCAAAAATCTTCAACTAAAAGGTTGTAACTAGCTAGCTATCATTGTGTTAGATTCATAACCACTTTCTGTTTTCTTTGTTACTTTCTTCAACTTCCACAGAGAACATAATTTCTTCTGTACTGAGAAAAAGTATTTAGTGAATATTATTTTAAAGGAAAACCCCAGAACCAAGACGGACCATAGAAACCAAGTATCCACTTCCTTTTAAAATCATAATAGAAAGGCACATATGGGCTGAGTGTGGTGGTGCATGTCTTTAATCCCAGCACTTTGGGGCAGAGGTAGGAGGATGGCTGTGAGTTTGAGGCCAGCCTGAGACTACAGAGTGAGTTCCAGGTCATCCTGGGCTAGAGTGTGACCCTACCTCAAAAACAAACAAACAACAACAGCAAGAATACCAACAACAACAACAAAAAGGTACATGTCACAGGACTCTTGGTCTTCATGAAAAAAAGGTCAACCCACTCCCCTGGCTGCCTCTGAGAAGGCCATCCTTGGAATTCTCAACATTCAAACTGCATCAGGGTTGGTGTGCACAGCCAAACGTTTATACTTATCAGAAAGAGATTTTTCAGGTCCTCAAATGGAAACAGTTGAATAATTGAACATGACTGCATCACACATCTGCACATGCAGTAAGTGGAGCATCCACCATCACAGAAGTCCTGCCAGGATCATTGGATGGGCATGTTTTATCACTTGCTGCAATCAGACCAGCTGCCTGATGTGGGCTCTAGAATGCTGTTCAGAGTCACCCTGCAGGTTCTGCCTGGCCGCCCAGGCTGTGGATCTGGCAGAATGACTTGTTGCTACTTGGATGTCTGCCTAGAGGAGTGTGGCACTCCTGGGAGTTGCACCAAACAGCTCTGATAAAGTACCAGGTTGCTAACATTGCAGTCCGCTTTCCTGGGTACTGTTTCACTAGAAATCCGGGCTCAATCCACATAATCCAAAGTGTCAGAAGAGAATTCTAGACAAGAGGGAATGTAACACAAAGGAACAGTGAGGGCATCAGACTTAGGAATGAATCCAGATCTTGGTTCTGGCTCTGGCAGCAACTTGACTTTGAGCAAACCACTTAGAGTATCTGGTCCAAGTTTCTTCCATAGTAAGAGAAGGAATTGGGAATCAGTGTTGTCAGAGGCTTGCTCAGGCCTCCAAGGTTTGCAGGTTATACTAGTTTACTTTTGCATACAAAAGCAACCTAACTCCCATCATCAGTGAACCCATAAAGCTATATTGTCTATCCAGTGGCCAACACGGAATATAAAAGGTGACCATTTGGGCTAAAGGTAGCCCACTATTGAGCAAGAGAAGTTCCTTAAGAACAATTAAAGACTTGGGCTGGAGAGATGGCTCAGCTGTTAAGGCACTTGCCTCTAGTGCCTAAGGCCCTGAGTTCAATTCCCCAGGACCCACATGGGCCAGGCTCACAATGTGGTGGCCCTGGTTCTCAATCTCTCTCTCTCTCTCTCTCTCTCTCTCTCTCTCTCTCTCTCTCTCTCTCTCTCTCTCTCTCCTTGAAAATGAATAAATAAAATATTTTTAAAAAAGAACAATTAAAGACATACACTGAACATTGAGGCACATCTAGGAAATCTCAGCACTTGGGAAGAGGAGGCTAGAGGGTCAGGAGCTTGAGGTCATCCTCAGTTATGTGGTGAGTTTGAGGCCAGCCTGGGCTACATGACTGGCCTACCTTGTCTCAAAAAATAAAAAAATAAAAAATAAAAACATGCCTGGAATAAACCCAATCCTGATCCATGATGGCAATGGTGCCATTTAATCAGCTGGAATAAATATCCCATACTTTATGTCGTCATTAATTATTAAATAATATAAAAATATTGGCACATACTAGAAAGACAGCATTTATTTATAGCAGAATGATAATTAAAAATTACTTCATTAACCTTTGAAGTATCCTTGAGAAGTAAGTGGAAAGTCCGGGAACTTTGGGCATTAAGGCATTGCCTGATCTGAGGAGATAGCTTAGTAATGTGCTTGTCAGCAAGCCTGAGGACCAGTGTTTGATCCCCAGTACCTATGTAGCAGTAGTGTACGCCTATAATCCCAGCACTGGGGAGGCAAAAATAGCAGGGTCCCTAGGGCTCACTGGCCAGCCAGTCTAAGCCTACTTGGTGAGCTCTGGGCTACTGAGAGAACCTGTCTCTAAAAAGGTGGATGGTGTTCCTAAGTATGACAGTCAGTGTTGTCTTCTGTCCTTCACACTCACATACACACTTACACCTGCACACCTGCACATACACATGCATAAAAATAAGTATTACTGATCAATCCGTGTGGCGTTCAATGTAGACTCCTTTCCCTTTTGGACCAATGATGTAGATGTCTCCTCCTCTTTTTTTTCCCAGGGATCAAGTTTACAAGAAGATATCTTCTGCATGTGTGAGGTTGAACTCATATCTACATATTTCATTTTATTGATGTTGAATGTTATTAACTTCTGTCTGCAAACCCTGCTGATGTATCTGATGCTTGAATTTCAAAGCTCAGCTTGGGAAAGCCAAGCATAAACTGAAAAAAAATACATCAGATTGGCATCTTGTGAGGAAGTCTGATCAATCACACCTGCTACTGAAACACCAACACTATCCCTCAAGGTCCAGAAAGCCCCAGAATTATTATAAATATTTGATGCTTAGAATATAGTCTCTAGGCCTCTGGCCAGATAAAACAACTTATCCATGGGGAAAAGGGCTAAACTTTAGGCTGGGGAGATGCCTCTGTGGATAAAATGCTTGCCATGCAAGAATCAGTGCCTGAGTTCAGATCCTCATACACCTCATGAAACCTCAGAAGCTACGGTGGGCTTCTGTAATCCAGCATGCATGAGGCAAGAGGGGAGGTGGAGACAGGAGAATTCCCTGAAATATTGCTGGCCAGTTAGCCTGGCAAATGGAGTGATGAACCATGAGAGAATCTGCCTCAGAAAGAGATCCTGAGGTAGAAGGCAAGGACTGACATCGGAGGTATTCCTCTGATCACCACATGCACCATGCAAGTGCTTGCACTCACACACATGAACATTACACACACGCACGCGCACACACCCCCCCCCAAAAGCTAAAATTTAAGGAAGTCACAGGAATTTAATAAAGAAAAATAACCCAACAAGAACAGGAAGTGAAGAAGTACTTTCCTCTAAGCACATGAATGCTCATACACTAATATTTATTATTTGAGATGAGGCAAGTAGGAAAGACTCCTGAAAAATGTCCAGTTGGGCTCTGAAATTGAGAACTATGTTCTTCCAAAAAGAGCTAAGCCCACGCAGATGGGCACTGGAGCTAAAAGATAATATGGATATATAATTGGTGTTAATATTGGTTGGATGAATGAATAAATGATTATGACCAGTTGATTAGGAGCCCAGTCAAGTATTTCATCTTCTTAAGTTTCCAAAGAAGTCATGATTATTTTGGTAGAGTGATATGGGACAGGTGAGTCAAAGGGACCTTCAGATATACAGAGGTTTAGCTCTCTCACTACGACCAGAACTCTCCTGAAACTGACACTTCTTCCTCTCATGTTGGTGGGATCGCACCCAGCTGCCCAAGCCAGAGTTCCCGCATCCTTTATATCTGGGATCCTTGATACTCAGCGTCTTTGATTGATTGATTATATTCACATGCAGTCAACCACAGAGGTTTGGCTGTGCTTTCAGTGTCTCCAGTCTTATTTTTTTGAGCTCATTACCTCCTCTTAGCTGAGCCTCCCTTATCTCTCAGTGAGATGCTGCAATCACTTCAGTAGGTCTGCATCTTCCTTTCCTCTGTTCCACTCTCCACACTTTGATTACAATAGTATTTTTGAAAGACAACTTGGTCTTGTCACTTTCCAACTAAAATATTCCAGTTCTCAGAAGAGAAAGAAGGGATCATTCAATCTGGCATGCAAGGCCCAGCTATGGCTAGGTGTTTGTGATTCCTGTGTAAATTCTCCTCTTTTTAAACATTCAGCTGTTCTTAAATCTGGAGCAGAATTGTTCTGGCTGCCCACTCTTTCACCTTGCTGGCTGGCACACTTCATTGGACTTCGTTATGTGAATCTCAAAGCTCACAATGGTTTACTGTACCTAACCTCCATATATCATGAGTCAAACTATATTTAAGTGTCTGCTTTGTGTCTGATGGGCTTATAATTGATGCACTTAAGAGCAGAGATTGTATTGGTATCCCTATATTTGCAGAGTGCCTGTCACAAGGGAAATACAATATAGTTAGGGTGGGAAGGTAGCATTCTGTTTGCAACCTCTCTTACCTCCTCTGCTTCTGGGTAATTTCTCTTCCCCAAAACACACCCATTCCATCTGCCTTGGCTTCCTGTCCCATTCTGACCTCCTCATCCAGCCTAACTTGATGAGATTCTCCCATTCATGCTTCCACTTCAGCATACCTACTCCCCTACCTGGCATGCCTCAAGAGTTCCCATGTCTCACAAAGCTCCCTCTCTCCTCAGGCTTGGGATGACACTGTCCTGATTACCTGTAGAGATGCCTGCCTCCCCAGTGCAGACAAGTCAACCTGAAGCCCTAGCCACTGCTTCTGGATCCATTTTTGCTACTAAGAACTTAATCTAGGAATACAGTTAATTTCAGAAGAATCCTGTCAACACTTTGGCTCTTACCTTCCATTTTGTGACTCCATCTATAGAGAAGAAATAAATGCAAGTTCCTTGCTTGGATAATAAGGTGATGTATTCTATCATGTACTTAAATGGGAATCAAGGCTACTTGCTGATAACTTAAAGTATAAATTAAAATATACAAATATATACATTTCTGTGTATGAACATGAAGTCATCTGTTTTTTTGATAAACATATACTCAGAATCTTCTCCTTTGGTAAGCACTGGGGTAACAAAAAGAATAAATATTGTCCTTTCTTAAAAGAGTTTTCAGTCTAGTAGATTTTTATCTGGAAATATCATTACACAACAATACACTAAATGTACACACAAAGACACACAGGGGAAACCAAAGGTCTGAAAACAACAGAGTCTAGAAGCTAGCAGGTGATCTGGAATATTTATGGAGTACTCTCCAGCAAATGCTGCTCAGCTTATATTGAAACACCCCCAGAAATCAGGAGCTCCCTTGCTCCTCAACTAACCCACTGCATTGATGAACATCTCTTTTAGATTTTCTGCAAAAGACTGACATTTCCTAACAAGTCTTGAGCTGTTTAAGCACCCCTGGTCCTTTATTCTGCTTTTCAAGGGCTGCCTTAAGGTAAGATGGTCTTCCAGGAATATCAAGATCTTACCCCAGCCCTGGTGCTTCCAAGACTTGCCTACCCACACTTCTTCAATGAGTCAGGAGGAATAAGAAAAAGCATTGCATCTTGGGTAGAAGTGGAGGGTATAAATCTACATGGCTCCACCCAGAAGAAAAACAAAACAACTAATTAAAGCAAGAAAGGAAAGAGGCCATATGATGGGATCGTCTTCTCAGTCAGAAACACCTCACTCAGTTCCCCAGTACCTAGGATCCAGCTCTAACGATCTGACACACCAGTTCCTCGCTGACCTTCCTGGTCATAGTGAAAAATGGAGGAAGTCTTCCCTTTGATAACAAGCATCAACTTCTGAATCTGGAAGACTCTTTACCTTCTAGCTCAAGATGACCTAAATGTATTGGAATACACTCCTGGACTCAATTTTAAGAGATACAATTCAGAGGCACTTTTAATAATCTTATATCTGTTTGGAAAAGAAAAAATACTTAATATTTGCGGTGAGAAAAAAGCACCTTTTGCATGACAAAGGGGCTTGAAATGCTGAAAAGGATAGTCTGAAATACCTGATGTTTGAGAGTGAAGCTGATTATTTTGGGCTTCTTGTTTCAAGAATTTTTACCAGCTTTATAGAACTGGAAAATTTCACTAACTTGAAAACCATTATTTCAAGCTGGCGTGTTCAACTGGGCAGGGTATTTGCAAAGCTACTGTGAAATTTCTTGGTGTTATTATTTTCAATATTCTAATAAATAATGCATTCTACTATTCTCTAAGGAGTTGTGGCAACAAGCATATTTTTAGGCAATCTAATTAAGTTAAATAATTATGGAAACTTTGCAAAAATCTCAGTGATTTGGGCTTTTCATCTCTAAAGTTTGTCCAGTGACATAAAACTCAGAAGTCCCCTCAACCACAAAGCCTTCCCAAAGCAGACTTATCTCCTTTTCTCTGTTTCTCAGAACTCATTATATTCCCCAAGAACAGTGAGTGTTTTTCATTGGAAGACCGCTGGTCACATGATAGCAAGGTGTCTTTCCCTCCCCAGGACAAAGTCACATGCCTGCTCTAGTCTCAGTATTAGCACAGGTTTGACAGACTCCGGCTCAAACAATGCTTGCTGGGTGGACTGAGAAGCTCAAGTGAGCCTGTCTGCAAGCACTTACATAATGCAAGTTAAAAAGGCAATCATAAGATGTCACCACAGTCTGCTATCCTGGTAGCTCAATGTCCACATACAAATGATGAGCAACGAAGAAGGAAAATGAGTGTTTCAAGAGTACTGGGTTCTCATCATGGTTTGTTCTTTTCTTATTACATTGACCTTACATAAGTCACACCATCTTCTCAGAACAGTCTTTCTAGTGTGTGAAATACGGCTTGTAAATCTCTGTCTTCCGTCAGTTTTGTGACAGACGGCGACTGAGGAACCATGGAAACAATGCACAAATGTACAAAAGCTTGTCATCTCAGCAAATTTGCTTAGAGATGTCATTTGCTGTGCAGTACTGAATTTCAACTTTGCTGTTCAACTGGGGAGATGACAAGCATACTTAAAACAGTGTAATATGACTATTACGAGTAAGGACTTAGGGGGTGGATCTGGATCTGGATCTGAATGCCAGGGTCACAAACTGTGGTGTGTGGGTTGATGCTTGTTATCATTTGTCCCAAATATAATAGGGGATCCTAGCACATGCTTATCAGTGGTTATGAGAATTACATGAGGAATGGGTAAAGTGTTTGCCATGCAAGCATGAGGCCCTGAGTTCAGATACCCACATAAACTCAGATACCTGAGTTCAGCACCCATATAAAATCCAGGCATGGTGGCATGTGCCTGTAATCCCAGCTAGGGAGGCAGGCACAGAGGATCCCTAAGGCCTGGTGGAGAGCTAGTCTAGCTAATGGATAAGCTCCAGGTTCAGTGAGAGATCCTGTCTAGAAAAAAATAAGGAGAGCAATTAAAGATACCCAATATCACTCTCTGGTACACACACACACACACACACACACACACACACACACACTTGCATGGGCACCCTATGGGTGCATGGGAAAAGGCATACACATACATACGTACCACAAACATACATATACAAAACAAACAAACAAATAAATAGGAAATACCTGAAATGTACCTAGTAGAAATTCTGGCCCTTATAAAATCAATAAACCACAGCAGCTATTGTTTTATCATCACTCCTGGTCACACTTGAAGTAGATACACTTCTGGAAGGGACTTAGTCCCAATCACACACTTCCTTCCATGGGGAATTAGCCTGAGGAGGCTGTCATTCATGCCAAAGGCAGGGCTGCTGGCCAGAATTTGCTTCTCCAGAAGATCAGTGGAAAAACTGGGTAAGAGTGCAAATGTGCTGCGAGCCAGTTCTAGAAAGGGAGGAGGAAAGAAGTCAGGAAAGGGCAACGGAGGTGAAGAAGCAGAAGGAATTTCTGCAAGGACTTGCTTTGCAGTGCCATAAACAAAACCAACTGGGTGCAGGGCTCCAGGAAACCACAGCAGAGGATTAAGTGGTACTGTCTGAGAGAGACACTGGGATGAAGTCCTCAGTACAAAGAGCCAGAGGAGATAAACTGTCCAGCTCTGATTATGAGCCAAGAGGTGTTGACAGGATCCCACAGCAAAGGGTATTGCTCATGCTTAGATCCTGACAGACATATCTGAGCAGAAGGAAAAATCAGTTACCATCCAACCCAGCACTGTCCATCAGAATGATTTGAGCTCCAGATCCAAATTTAAATTCTCTAATACCTGCATTTTGGAGCAAGCTTTGGCTACTATAACAAAATACCATAATCTGGGTGGCTGTGAAAGACCACAGTGCCTCCAGAGAGAGCTCCTTTTCTACCCACTCCCTCTGTCCTCAAAAAGTGAGAGAGAGCAAGAAAACTCCAGCCTCTCTTTTCTTATAAGGACACCCATCCCATCATGAGGGTCCCACCTCATAATCTAATCCAGATTTAATTAAGAAAGCATTCCAAATCAGTGGAGAAAGGTTGAGCTTTGGTTTTGTTGACTAGTTCTTTTGTTTAAAATATCCTCTTTTTTTTAGTAAAAATGAATTAAAATGAATAAAAAATAAACACAAGTAAAGCAAGTCTCTAAATGTGTGTGAAGAAATAATTTGTAACTCTTGAGAAAACTTTTTTATTCATAAGGCAGAAACCCCAAAAGTCATAAAGGATGAACAGAATCCGGTAAGAGAAAAGTAGGAGAAACATGAGAGATGGGAAGGCAATATTTACAGCATGTTGCAGTCAGACACATGCCACTGGGATGAATCTTCAAACCAGGCACAGTTTATGGGAGGAAACGATTATTCAAGCTACAGATCCAGGGGAAGTCCCATAAAAGTGAAAGAGGCTGGTCCTCTTTCACAGGTCTGAGCAGAGAGAAAAAACTATCACCTACACCACACACAGAACAGGGCAGGAGGGCAAGGAGAGAATTTCTTCTCCTTTATATAGCCTTAGGGTGGGGTCTTACAATCTTTTCCCAGACTTCATGGCTTCCTGAGTCTCTGGAATTTCCCTCCTGCACTGCCCACACAGGAAAGGATGTTTACTTCTAGCTTCTTTGAGCTTCCCTACATCCTGCCCCCTACTGAGAGACTGCCTTCCTGTGAACATCCTCAGAGACCCACCCAAGATTACTTGAAAGTTCAAGTTGATGGGGATAACAACTCATTGTTTGCCCACTAAATGTTGTAACTCATTATGGACAATAAATTAAAAAAAAAAAAAAGAAAGTTCAAGTTGACAACAAAATTTAACCATCACATAGCATATATAAAAAGATTATTATTAAATTATAAAATATCTCTTTAATAATTAGAAGAAACTGACAATGCATAGAGAAATAGACAAGGATGTGAACTGGACATTAGAGAACTATAATCATGAAAAGATGATTCCGGGGCTGGAGAGATGGCTCAGCGGTTAAGGCACTTGCCTCCAGTGCCTAAAGCCCTGGGTTCAATTCCCCAGGACCCACATAAGCCAGACCCATAAGGTGGTGGCCCTGGTGCACTTTCTCTCTCTCTCTCTCTCTCTCTCTCTCTCTCTCTCTCTCTCTCTCTCTCTCTATCTCTCTCTCTGTATTTCTCTGCTTAAAAATGAATAAATAAAATATTTTAAAAAAAGAAAAGATGATTCCTTTATACTGAGAATATAAATTTTTTTAATGCTGACTTTCCACTTCTACATTGTACAATATTGTAAAATTTTAAGAAATGATAATTATTTGAAGAAATAGATGCTCTCATATTTTATTAGAAGGATAGTTTTAAAGTGGGATTTTTGGTATATATTCTACTATATAATTTCATAGATCCTTTGATCCAGTGAGTCTACTTTTAACCATGGATCCTATGAAATACAATTATGGAACAAGTGAGCACACAGATAATGTAATGCAACATACTTTACTACAAAGAAAGGGGGAACATTTGGATAATCCTCAATAAAATGGTTTAAATACAATAAATTATACTGCATACCTATGGAGCTATTAAAGCAAATTAGCTCTGTAAGCTCTGTGAACATATATGAAGAAGCATGTTGTGAAATGCAAAACAGTTTGTAAATAGAATCCAATTTGAAAAAGAGAGGCGTACACTTAAAATCACATAGAGAAAGGATGGAGACACTCTTATGGAAGGAAGTGAGGTTTCCAGTTTGGAAGTATGATCCTTTGAAGGAAGTATTCTAACATCATATACTTTAGAAATAATCTTTATAATTAAAGTTCATAACTTTGGTAATGTTAAAATGATGTATTTTTTCAAGTTTTTATTTTAGAGTATTATAGAAGGAAAGAAGCCAAATGATAGTTTCCACTCTTCCAATATGGTTTTGTTTTTCAGTTTTAGAAACGGAACCCAGGGGAGGTGCCTGCCCACTCATACATGAACACACACACACACACACAAATAAATATTAATAAAAGAATGGTCAAACAGACTTGATGTAAGAACATAAGGAATGCAGAAATAGATTCATGCTTTTAATTTTCAGCAAGTGTGTCAAAACAACTCAATTAGAAATGAGTAGCATTTTCAATAAATGATGTTGAAATAATTATATATTCATATGGGAACAATTTAATCTTTCTCTCTCATGCCATTCATACAAATTAATTTACAATGTGCTATAGGACAAGACATAAAATTAGAAAAGTTGGATGGTGTTGTGGTCAGCTTTCTAGTTGCTACGCAGAAAGAACCCAAGCTAAGGCGGCTTGTGGAGGAATGGGTTTATTAGGCTTACAGACTTGAGGGGAGACTCCATCCTGGCAGGGAAGATGATGGCATGAGCAGAGAGCTGGACATCACCTCTGCCACAGCACTGGAAATAGCGGCAGGAAGATGTGCCGAATACTGGCAAGGGGAAGCTGGTTTATAACCCCCGTAAGCCCGCCCCTGACAACACAGCTCTAGCACGGTTCTAATTCCCAAACTGCCATCAGCTGAGGATTGATCATTGAGAACACATTCATTTGTTTGTGGGGGGATACCTGGGTCAAACCATGACAGATGCTTAACCTAAACTAAGTATACATATTAATAATGAAGATGGAAGGAAAAAAATAAATAAAAGAATAATGAAGAAAAACACTTCTAGAAGAAAGTATAGGATAATAAATAGTTTTATGACTTAAAAGAAAACAAACACAAAACAGCAAAAAAATTATGTTAGAGTTAGGAAAATTAAATCTCTTTGGAGAAACAAGAAAATTTATAGGCAAACTATAAGGCAGAATAAAATATTTATAAAACATATCCGACAAATACATCTCCAGGTCCCAAGGACTTCACTAGAAAATTTACCAAACATTTAAAGAATTAAAACCAATTTTATATTCTCTTTCAAAACGTAGATGAGAGTTACCTTCTCTTTCATTTTATAAAGACAGTGTTCCTAATACAAAACTTACAATAAACAATTCTCATGAACTGAAATGCTAAAATACTTAACAAAACATCAATAGGTTGAAACAACAATACATAGTATAGTTTTCCATTGCCAAATGGATATATTCAAATACGCAAAGCTGGTTCTATATTTGAAAATAATTCCGCAAAATATACTATATCAAAAGAATAAAGGAGGAAATCATATAATCTTATCAATTAAAGAAGATAACAAACTCCAACATGTCTTCAAAATAAAAACACTCAGCCAATAGGGAATAGGCAAAAAGTTCTTCCACTTAATCAAAACCTTCTACAAAATCATCTACAGATACTCAGGATTAATGGTAAATAACTACTGCCAAGACAGAGAAAAGACATGGATGTCTACTCACACCACACCTGCTGAATATAGCACTGGAGACCTAGCTAGCACAGAAAAAGAAGCAAGAAATGCAAGACACAGAATTGGAAAGGAAAAAAAACTTCTGAATGACATGATTGTCTATGGAGAAAACCTTAAAAAATGAAAAAAAAAAAAAAAACAGCCTGACACACCAATAAATGAGCTAATACAATGGCAGGGTTTAAGATAAACATGTACAAATTAATTATATTTCTTTTGAAAAATCGTTTAAACATTTAATTTATTTATTTGCAAGCAGAGAGAGATGGAGAAAAGGAAGAGAGAATTGCATCAGGACCTCCAGCCACCGCAAAAGGACTCCAGATGCATATGCCACTTTGTACATCTGTCTTTATGTGGATACTATGGAATCAAACTCAGTTGGCAGGCTTTGTGCCTTAACCGCTAAGCCATCTCTCCAGCCCAAATTAATCATACTTCTATGTGATAACAATGCATATGAAAATTGAAATCTGATGATACAATGCCATTTTTCATTACTCCAAAGAACATGAAATACTTAGATATATAGCAATATATATTATATGCAAAATTACAAAATACTGATGAAAGAATTCAAAGAAGACATAATTACAAAAAAAATCTGTGTTCAAGGATTGGAAAACTCAACATAGTAAAGATATTACTTCTCTTTATATTAAATAAGATGTTTTAGCAGTGTTCCTATAAAAATCCAGCAAATAGGCAAATAGGCAAATGTCTGAAAGAACCACATCCATAGATGCCCAACAATGTTGCCCACTAGGCAAGTGCAAATAAAAGCTATAGTGATATTTCACTACCCATCTATCAGAATGACTGAAAGAAGTGATGATAACACCAAATGCTGGCAAGGGCACAGAGAAACTCTGTTACTCATATTTGGCTGATGGCAATATAAATTGATTTGACAATTTCTATTAAAACTAAAAATGTACTTCCATTAAGAACCAGATACAGCACCTTCAAGCATTTATCCCAGAGAAATGAAAACTTTCTTTATGAAGAAACTTGTACATGAATATTTATGGGGGGCTGATTTGTTACATTTTGAATGCAAAATGTCCCATGTGGGACATTAGATCCCCAGCCAGTGGTACTATTTTGGAAGGTTGTGGAACCCTTAGGAGGCAAAGCCTTATTGGAGGAAGTAGGTGACTGGATATGGGCCAGCAGGTTTGTAGCCTCTCTGCTACTTGACGTAATGTAGATGCAATATGACCATGTGACCAGCCTCATGCTCCTGCCACCATGGCCTTCTCTGTCATGGTGGACTGTATCCCCTAAAACTGAAGTCAAAACAAACTCTTCCTCCTTTAAGTTACATCTTGTCGGCTATTTGTTCACAGCAACAAGAAAAGTAACTAGTACATTTGTAATCACCAAAAACTAGAGACAATCCCAACAAACTACAAAAAAACTATGATGCATCCACACCATGCAATATGACCTACTGACAAGAAAGAATCGGCCATGAAAAGCAAACAAGAAAGGTTGCATACTCTACGTACATATCCTACTTATATAGCCTTTTAGAAATAAACACTGTATACCCAGTGGATTAAGGGGCTCCAGGGAGGGGAAACAGTAGGGAATGGTACAAAGACGCCTGGAGTTATGCCACAGTTTTGTATCTTGATCAAGGTAGTAGCATTTGAAGCTTGTGCAATAAAAATTGCATACAATTCTATATATATACACACACACAAACAAGTACATGTAAACTGATAAATTCTGAAGAAAGTCTATAAATTGTACCAATATCATATCAGTAACCTGGTTCTGCTACTGTACTACAGTTATGCAAAATATTAACACTGGGGGAGGCTGAGTGAAATTGACTATGGATTCATAATTCTATAAATATTTTACAAGTAGAAAGTTAAAAATATATGAACCAGCTATTAGCAGTTGAAATGTTTGCATCATTTTTGGTCTAAAAATTCTTCATGACTAGACCACTCATAAACTTATTAGACCCTGCCTGCCAAAAACCAATTGATAGATGAAAATCATAGATAAGGTTTATTTTTCACAAGATAATGTAGTTGAACTGCACACTCACTTTATCCTTTGCTCTGACTGTCCTACCAAAGTGGTGGCAACTACAAGCTGGGAAGACTAACATTTTTGAAGTGCCCTGAAGTGGGCTCAGGGTCCCTGCAAATATCATCCAGCTTTAAGGTCTCCTCTAAACTGAATTTTT
>PVHP010003208.1:0-80926 GCA_004024765.1 Zapus hudsonius | reverse complement strand
ATTTACCCACCTATTTCCTAATTCATCATAGCTTTCTGTAGTTACATTGGCGCTGACTTGTACTGGGTGTGCTGTCATTGGGAGAATACACAGATAGGACATACAAAGAAAGATCATGATTAGTGCCAACAAGGACTTTCGTCAGAGCTATTTTGTTCTCCAGGGCTTCCTGGGAACCTCAGGCTGCATGACGACTGCTGATTGCAGGGGACCTGCCTGAGGCCACGCTCCAAAAAGCTCTAACCTCAACCCTTCAGCTGCCGGACTCCAGCGCAGCGGCATACTTTGCTACAGCTATACAGGTGTCACAGCTGTGGGCGTAGCACCTTGAGTTCTCTGTTCTCCCTTAATCCACTGGCTTGCCTTACTTTGTACACAACTCAAGTAGCTTCAGTGCATGTTCAGTCTGTGTGCCTTTAATAGTTGCATTCAGTGGCTGAGGTTAAGTGTTGGCCCTGGGCTGTGTTACACTTCTCGCCAGCCATCTGCTCCAGCTGCCCAGTGCTCCCACGGAGTAACTCCCAGGGCTCCAGGGAAGCGTACAGCTGTAGCAGATCGCCGTCAGCCCTGCAGAGCCTACCGTGGGGGTTCCTTAGAGGCAGGCCTGGATAAGAGATGATGGATGGGGCTCACGTGTCTCTAACGCTTTCATAAAGTAGACTTAGCAAGTTAGGCTCTCGTTCTAGTCTAGGCTGTCTCAGGGTGGCCTTGAACTCATGACAATCCTTCCTCTGCCCCCTGAGTGCTGGGATTCAAAGTGGGTACCAGCACACAACGCTTTTCTCTCATTCTTTAAAAACCTGTGAACTGTATTGCTTCATTACATGAGTGTCCAAAGTTACTATGGCAGTTTTATAAGGGCTTTCCCTCCTTTCTTCTCTCATCCCCTTTTCTTCCTTTTTCTCATCTCCTTTTAAAAGCAAATCAAGCTGGCCATGGTGGTACTCCCATTTAATCACAGTACTCTTGGGAGGCTGAGGGTAGGATAGTACCTATTTAAAATAAGGTACATATTGCCAGGTGTCCTTCAAAATGCTTGTGAGTAAACACTTACCAACCGTTTATCCCCATTGCCTCTAAGTACACAGAGTTAAGCATTTAAAAACTATTTTATTTATTTCTTTCCAAGGGGGGAGGAAGGGAGAGAGAATATGAGTGAATCAGGGCTTCTAGCTATTGCAAACAAACTCCAGATGTTGCAGCCAGCTTTCTAGTTGCTGCGCAGAAAGAACCCAAGCAAAAGCGGCTTGTGGAGGAATGGGTTTATTTGGCTTACGGACTCAAGGGGAGACTCCATCCTGACAGGGAAAACGATGGCATGAGCAGAGGGCTGGACATCACCTCTGCCACAGCACTGCAAACAGCGGCAGGAAGGTGTGCCAAACACTGGCAAGGGGAAGCTGGCTTAGAACCCCATAAGCCTGCCCCCGACAACACAGCTTCATCGAGGTTGTAAAACCCAAACTGCCATCAGCTGAGGATCGATTACCCAGAACACATTCATTTGTTTGTGGGGGACACCTGGATCAAACCATGACACTCCACTTTGTGCATCTGGCTTTGTATGGGTACTAGGAATTGAACCTGGGTCATTAGGCTTTGCAGGCAAGCGCTTTAAGTGCAGAGTTCTCTCTCCAGTCCCTTAAAAACTTTAAAAGTTGCCAATTAAGTATAGTGATAAATTGAAATGTGAGGGGGAAAACCGTGCCTTACATACATACGCATCGCAATTTTCAAATTTACTTCTAATTTTTGTTGGTGTACATATGAGAAGGCTAAATAATTGCGGCTACACTGTAAATAAGGTTTTTTGTTTTCTTTTTCGAGGTGGGGTCTCGCTCTAGTCCAGGCTGACCTGGAATTCACTAATTTCATGGTGGCCTCGAACTCACGGCGATCCTCCTACCTCTGCCTCTGCTGGGATTAAAGGCATGCGCCACCACGCCTGGTTTGTAAATAAGGTTTGGTGGTGTAATTTTATCACTGGAGACATAACCTGGTTGGTATATTGCTTAGATTTCAGGTTTTTTTTTGGTTTTTCTTTTTTAATTTGAGATGGGATCTTGATATGTTTCCCAGGTTGGCCTTGACCTTTTGGGGCCAAGCCATATTATTCCTTTAATCTCCTTAGATCTGAGACTACCTGGCCTGATGATTATTTTACAAAAAACTGATTGTAGTTAGAACACTATGAACAGTTTTACAAACTGTAGAAAACTAACCTGAGTGTAATTTCCTAAAGCAGTTAAAACATTGAGCAGTGTTTCTGCAGCCGTAATATCAAATCATTGTAGTTGAACATGTCTTATCTTTCATACTTTGGAGTCAGATATCATTTGGAAGCTACTTTCTGAAATCAGAGAGTAAAAGAAAAATGTAACGTACAAAAAAAAAAACTTTAAAAAATTTACTTAGCAAAGGTACCATGAGGGAGGTTGACATATAATTCTATTTTAAGTTCAGCAGGGCCAGTTTTTTTCCCCTCCATGTTGGAACTGGTTACTTTTTGTTCAGTTGAACAGCAGATAAATATTTGCTTTTGTTTAGGGTCTTTTTTTAAAAATAATCATTTTAGAGAAAGAATATGGGCATGCCAGGGCCTCTTGCTGCTGCAAATGAACTCATCAAACTGGCCGCAGGCTTTGCCAGCAAGCGTCTTTAGCCACTGAGCGGTCTCTCCAGCCCCCAAGGACGTGCATTTTCTGATGACCAAAGCCCACGCACTCACCTTTCTGAGGCTGGAGGTCACTGAGGGTCCAGCTGCAGGTCACTTTCAGGTGTTGTCCTTAAGTATTCCTCTTTCTCAGCTGCGCAAAACACTTCCATAGTTGTATTTACATCCAGTTATTGTGTTAACGATAGTAACAAAACTGGAGCCCAATTTATTTATCGGATTTAAAAAATTGTTCTTTGTCTTTATTATCCATAATTACATACATTGTATGAGCAAATCTTATGGTGGTAGCCCCATTACACTCCTTCCTTTCCCCACCCCACTGGGGACGCTCCTTGTGGGGGTACTGGATCAGTCCCTAGGGTAGGGGGTTATAAGTAGCACAGCAGGTAGCCAGGTTCCCCCTCCTTGTGTGTTGTTGCTGAGGGAGACAATGTCTCTAGTTATTCTCCCCACCATGGCTCTTAACTGTCTTTTCTCCCCCTCTTCCGCTCAGTTCCCTGAGACATGGGTGAGTTTTAAGTCTATTTAATAGTTTTTTGAGGGGCAGAGTTTCCAAGGCTTGAACTCAGGGCATGTTGCATGCTAAGTAAGCATCCACTCTGCTACTGAGCCATAACCCTGGCTTATAAATAGACTTTATTTTTCTGTAGTGTTTTTTTTTTTTTTTTTTTTTTTTTTTTTTTTTTTTTTTTTTTTTTTTTTTTTTTTTTTTTTTTTTTTTAGGTAGGGTCTCGCTCTAGCCCAGGCTGACCTGGAAGTCACTCTGTAGTCTCAGGGTGGCTTTGAACTCACGGTGATCCTCCTACCTCTGCCTCCTGAGTGCTGGGATTAAAGGCGTGTGCCACCATGCCTGGCCAATAGACTTTATTTTTAAGAGACAAGATCTTTCTGTGTTATTCGGGGTGATCTCAAACTCAGGAGCTCAAGTAACCCTTCTGCTTAGCCTCCCCAGCCATTGGGACTATAATGTGTGTATGTATGTATGTATATGTATATGTATATATATTTAAATATGTCTATTCATGATGTGCTTATCAATGTGATATACTCATTTCACTTAGTATCTCAGATCCCATTATTTATTTATTTATTTTTATTTTGGCTTTTCGAAGTAGGGTATCACTCTAGCTCAGGCTGACCTGGAATTCATTATGTATTCTCAGGCTGACCTTGAACTCATTTTGATCCTTCTACCTCAGTGTTGGGATTAAAGATGTGTGCCACTATGCCCTGCTCAGATCCTTTTGTTATATATTTTCATGTGTTGTTTGATTCATGTTTGTGATGATTATGTGGCTTCAAGTAGCATTTTGTTAATTCAGATTATTACATTACTATAGTGTCTTCTTTGTACTTATTAGTTTTGGCAAGTCAGAACTCTTTCTTAAAATAGTCAAATCAAATAACATCTATCATTCATTACCAATGAAGCTCTTACCCACTGAATTATAAGTATCTGTGTTGTTTTTGTGGTAATGTTTGCAGTCAGCCACACGCTGCTGGGATGAATCTCCACACCAGGCACAGTTTTGGGAGGGAAGTATTTATTAAAGTAACAGATCCAGGGGAAGTTTCAGAATGGTGAAAGAGGCTGCCCCCCATTCACAGATCCAAGCAGAGAGAAAAACCCATCCAGCACCTCCAGCCAGCACAACAATCTAACTACCAAACAGCAGGACTGCCAGACTTCAGCTCTGGCTGCTCTTTGCATATCTATAGCTGGAATTTTACATCCACCCCAGAATCACCTTTGGGCTGGAGCCTAGAATCCAGCCTTGGTGACACCTCCAGCCTGGCAGCTGAAGAAAAACATTTACACTTTTGAATCTATTGGAGGACATACATTCAAACTACCACAGGTAGTAACAGTAAAAGCATGGTGATGCATACCTGTATTGTCAGTACTCTGGAGGTGGAGGCAGGAAGGTCAGGGGTTCAAGGTAATCCTCAGCTATGTAGTGAGCTCAGGATCAGCCTGGGCTGCATAAGACCGTCTCAAAACAACAGAAAAGTATTTGCAGCAGTAGCAGCATTTGTAATAAGAATAGCTTTGACTCTTCAACCACATGTAACCCTCTCACAGAACATAAGCTATGTGCAGATGAGGACTTTGTCTTTTGTTCATCCACCTGCTACACAGAGCTGTTTAGCAAATATTTATCCATTGAATGGTTAGTGTATTAGTTACTCTGATACTGCTGGGACCCACTACCTGACAGCAACAATTTAAGGGAGGAGAGGTTCACTTTGGGCTCACAGTTCAGGGATTACAGACATGGTGGGGAAGGCGTGGCACTGCACTTGCTCATGTCCTGGAAGATCAGGAAGCAGAGAGCTGGAACACTTCTGCCAGGTAGATTACAGTCCCAAAGGTGCCACAGCCACTCAAACCATAATAGTTAGTGATGCCTCATTGGTAACAAGGAGTGAACCTTAGAGTGACTTAAGCACTTCGCAAGGATAGACTTCTAGTGAGGGAACTGGAAATCAGGTTCCTGTGCTATGTTGGTTATCGTTTTTTTTTTTTTTTTTTTCTTGGTTTTTCAAGGTAGGGCCTCGCTCTAGTCCAGGCTGACCTGGAATTCACTATGTAGTCTCAGGGTGGCCTTGAACTCATGGCGATCCTCCTACCTCTGCCTCCCGAGTGCTTGGTTATTGTTTTGACAGTGAGGATATTCCAGATTGCAGCAGACATGCATAGTAATTCAACATTACTTATTATCACTGTAAGTCAGGTTGGCAAACATTTTCTAAAATACTTCAGACTTTACAGGCTAAACGTTCCTTTGGTATTCATTGCAGTCGGCTCTTGTAGCATCACAGCTGTCATAGGACATACAGAATTAAAGCCTAGAGTGGTGCATACCTGTAATCTTAGGGCCAGAAGGAATGGGAGTTCAAAAGGTCGTCTTCAGCTACACAGCAAGTTTGAGGCTAGATGAGACCTGTCCCTCCCCACATCCTCCCCTTCTGTCCACCACAGAAATGGATAAATGTAGCTGAGTTTTAGTAAAACTTTATTTTCAAAAGCAGATATGCAGGTCAGGCATGCCTAAGGAAGTATAATTTCAAAGGTAGATGGTGGTGCTGAAATTGCATGGTGTACTTCTAGGACGATGGTCATCTCGATGATGCAGACTAGTGTTTCCCAAGATGGTCAGGAAATGCAAGTCAATCTTTAGAAAATTGTCATGAACAACTTAGCAGTCTCCAGGAATTTCTTGCCTCTACCTTGAACGTAAAGGAATAATGAAAGAGCTGGGCATGGTGGTGCACACCTTTACTCCCAGCACCGGGGAGGCAGGAGAATTGCTGTGAGTTCAGGTCAGCCTGAGCTAAAAGTGAGACCCTTTCTCAAAAAAGATTAAAAAAAAAAAGTCAAAGTAGAAAAACCACGAGATGCAGTACGAAGGACATTGGTATTCCGTCTTTATCTGAATTCTGCAGTGAAATTTGTGTTGCCTTGTGAGAGCTAGCTTTTCAAGATCTTTTCCTTTGTAACTACGGGTACTGGTACCAAGTCCTTTATAATTATAGGGTACTGGTACCAAGTCCTGTTTTTTTCTCTTTTTCATTCAAAGACCTAGATTTTTGCTTTCCTTTCACTTACTTTTTTTGTTTGAAATTCTTCTGACTTGGGGAAATTATTAAATAACTGCTATGTGTGTTGGAGTCTACCTGCTAACATTTCAGTGACCTGTAGAAGAGTAAGAAATACATGTACATTTATTTTCTTCAGGGGCTAAGTAAACTTTCTGTAATGAAGCAACTTGCTTTAATGGATATTGTCGTTACCTTCTTGTTACTGGGACAAAATACCTAACTAGAAGCAGCTTACCGGAGGAAACAGCAGGGAAAGCGGGCAGAATAAACAGCTGGGTGTCACACATCTGGAAGAAGTAGTCCCAGTGAGCTAGGTCTCCTGGTGGGCTGAACTGATACACCTCAAAGTCCAGCCCCACAAGTCTCTGCCTCCCAGAGGCTCCACAAAGTTCCCAAATTGCCATCCGCTTGGGACCAAGTATTCAAAACACATGAGCCTATGAGAGCATTTCATTCAAGCCACCACTGATGGGCAATCCATATAGTTGTCATTTAGTTTATAATTACAAAACATTTAAGAATGGTTTGTACTAGTTTAATCTATAGCGATCATGTTTGAGAATGAGTTACAGTAAGTTAATCTACTTAGGAAAAATAACTGACTTGTGCTGTTTGTCTAGGCTTTTTTTCTTTATAGACTGAGATAAATTTTGTAGAATTTGGCACAAGTTTTGCCTTAGGGTTATGTTTAGCTTTTTAAGCAAGTGTCTTTAACTGCTGAGCATTCTTTTTAGCCCTCAGTGTTCTAGCTTTTTAGAGGTTAAAAATATTTACAAGCTGGGCAAGTACCTTATGTGAGGACCTGAGCTAGACCAAATAGCTGGGTGTGGCAGCACATGCCTTTAATCCCAGCATTTAGAGGCAGAGGTAGGAGGATCACTGAGTTAGAGACCAGCCTTGGACTATTCACAGAGTGAGTTCCGGGTCAGCCTGGGCTAGAGTGAGACACTACCTTGAAAAGAACCCCACAAAGCAAAACGGAAAAGCTGGTGTGGTGGCACATGCTTGAATCCCAGCACTGGGGGCACAGGGGCAGGTGGATCTCTGAGCTCACTGGCCAGCCAGTCTAACCTACTGGGCAGGTCCAGGCCAGTGAGCTTGTCTTGAAAAGGTGGAATGGCACTTAAGGAATGACAACCAAGGTTATTTTCTAGCCTCCACACACAATCTGTAAGCATCACATATGTGACGGCTTTGTGAAAAGGTTGAGATTTCACTCTGCACTGAGTTCTGTGCACTGTAGCGTTACCTTCCTTTTCCAGATACGCTTTTCTCTAATCTGTAAAACAGACCATGATATCACATAGGGTTGTTATGAGGTTTAAATGAGAGAATGTGTGAGTGCAGCTAACACGGTTTTTTGCTTGTTTTGAAGCAGAATCTCAGTGTTGTTGCTTCGAACTACCAGGCTCAAGTGATTTCTTCTGTCTCAGCATCCCAAGGAGCTGGGACTGACTTGTTCAATGCATGTTTAGAGTTTTATGAAAGCCCACAGAAAACAAGCAAAACAAACCATCTTTAAAAAGAGTTTTAACCAAGTGCCTGGCATACTGTAGGTCTGTCAGCATTAACTTCTATGACCATGTGATAGAAAAATTACACTTAGGAACTTTCTGGGCATGGGGGTAAATTCCTTTTTTTAAATATATAAATGGAAGATTGTATGTATATTGCTTATATAAAATGGATCATTCTTAGGTTCCTTGTTATAGCCTTTCATATTGTTTCTAAAATTATACTTAGTAACATTGCTGTCTATGCAAAATAGTGGTGATAGAGGAGACTCGCTCAACTTGGACATAAAACACAGCTCCAACCATGGATAGTGGTGCATACCTGTGATTCCAGTATTCAGGAGGCTGAGGCAAGAGGATTGCTGCATGAGTCTGGTAGTATATAGTGGGTTCCAGGCTAGCCTGAGTTACAGTGTGAGACCTATATTTTCTGGACAGGAAGTAAATGTACCAGCTCATTTAGCGCTGATAATATCTTAGAACTCTCAGATCAAGGGACAATGGTTTATCTTTCTCAGATCAAACTCCCTTATTTTTGCTGATACCATCTTAAAATGTACCTCTTTACAACATCGTGCTGTGCGCTTGGTTCACTTGTCACATGGTACCATGGTTCATGGTGTGTTTCTTTGTCTCTAGGATGATTGAGGAAGGTGGGAACAAGCGGAAGACCATGGCAGAGAAGAGGCAGCTGTTCATAGAAATGCGTGAGTCTCCCACACTCCTGGCCCCTCTCCCAGTGTGGAATGCCGTGCTTTTTGGTGCTATTGCCTTTTTCTTTTGTTTCTGATCAATTTATAGCTTTAATCAGAAGTTTCATGTACAAGCTTCAGGGAAGGAAGAATGAAAGTTACAGGACTCTTAGGCACAGCATGTATTTTACTTGAATTGCTTTCTTAAGCAAGGTCATAAATAAGGCAAAAATATTACATAGAATACCTGTGATTTTAATTCATGCCTACTACTTAGACCTCTTGTTGTAACTGTTATAATAAGTTTGTAGGTGCTGATAAGTAGTTAATAATGAATATATTTTATAAATTACCTTCCACTAGATGCCAGTCCTAAGGTAATAGCTAGAGCTGTTGGGAAAACCAGAGAGAATGAACTGTACTATCCAATTTTATATTCTCTGTTAAAAGTTATATTCTTTTTTGTTTTTGTTTTTTGAGGTAGGGTCTCACTCTAGCCCAGGCTGACCTGGAATTCACTATGTAGTCTCAGGGTGGCCTTGAACTCATGGTGATCCTCCTACCTCTGCCTCCCAAGTGCTGGGATTAAAGGCGTGTGCCACCACACCTGGCAAAAGTTATATTCTTGGGACTAGAGATTGCTCAGTGGTTAAGGTGCTTGCCTGCAAAGCCTAATGACCCAGGTTCGAGTCCCTGTTATGTAAAGCCAGATGTACAAAGTGTTGCCTGCATCTGGAGTTTGTTTGCAGTGGCTGGAGGCCCTGCCTCACTCATTCTTTCTCTTTCTGTCCTCTCTCTGTGTCTCTCCTTGCAAGTGAATAAAATATTTTTAAAAGTTAATCTTTTAAAAAATTTATTTTTAACTTTTTATTGACAGCTTCCATAATTATAGATAATAAACCATGATAATTCCCTCCCCACCCTCACTTTCCCCTTCTCAAATCCACCCTCCCTTTCAGTTAGACTTTATTTTGTTTCAATATCTTCATCTTTTCCTCCCATTATGAAGGTCTTATGTAGATAGTGTCAGGCACTGAAAAGTCATGAATATCAAGGCCATTTTGTGTCTGGAAAATGCAATTCTACCCTTCCTTTGGCTCTTATAATCTTCCTGCCACCTCTTCTGCAGTAGATCTTTAAGCCTCGGGAAGTGTGAGAGAGATGTCCCAGTGCTGAACACTCCACTGTTACTTCTCAGCACTATGGTGTCTTTTAAGTCATCCCAGTGGTCATTGCCGTCTGAAGAAGAGAAACTTCTCTAGACAAGAGTGAGAGTAGCATTAATATATGGGTATGCATATTTTAAAAGAAGTGCTTATAAGGCAGTTTCGTGGGCATCGTATATGCATTAAGCCAAACAACAGCAGGCGTTACTCCCCTAGGGTTCAAGCCCTCTCCCACCATAGGCTTTTGACTAGGTCTTTAGTACCAGGCACGTATTCCCTTCTATGGAGCGAGCCTCCAGTCCAATTAGAGGGCGGTTGATTTCCTCCAAAATAGACATGCCATTATTGTACTATTTGGCACCTTTGGCCTGGCTGGCCAGTCTTAAGGCTCGCAAGGTCCACTGCTGTTCACCAGCGTTGATGACTTCTCTCTCCCATAGGGCTGCAAGCAGCATAGCTTTTTCCAGCTTTCTGTCAGCAGGTTAACAAGGAGGTGGTTTCCTGCTCCACTCCGACTTGATTTCTCAGTGACCTACAGTGAAGAAATGCTGTCAGTGTCTGGGCAAATGTCTGGCAAAGCCAGATACTTCCCTCCAGCTCACTTATTCCTTCAAAGAAACCAGAATTTACAGTTGAATTTTAGCTCATCCATGAGGCATGAGTCCGTTCTCGTCTCACCTCATCCAGACTGCCCTTAAACTCACTGTCTTCTTGTCTCAGCCTCTGGAGTGCTGGGATTACAGGTCTATGTCCCATGATTGGCTCCATAAATGACTCGTAAATGTGTTCTTTAGGAATCAGAGTGACTTTGAGACTGGACTCTACAGAGTGCCTGGTTTGGCTCTCATTTCCCTCACTCACTAGTAACTGCATAGTCTTAGGCAAGGTTCTTAATCCCTCTCACATCCATTAAAATGAAGTCTAAAGTTTAGCAATATTTATAACTTGATTCAAAGTACCAAAAGAGTATTAGATGTTTTAGATACTTTGTTTATATAAAAAAAAATCTTTATTTACTTATTTAGGGAGAAAAAAGAAAACGGGCATGCCAGGGGCTCTAGCCACTGCAGACAAACTCCAGATGCATGCACCACTTTTGTGCATCTGGCTGTACGTTGGGAATCTGGGGAATCGAACCTGGGTGGTTAGGCTTTAGCACCTTAACCAGGGAACCATCTCTCCAGCCCATACTTTCTTTTTAAAAATGTGTGATTTTCAAAACACCACAAAGGTATGTTGCTATTTTTAAAAATTATTTACAAAATCTTACTAGTTTTTGTGAAATCCTACCTTCTTGGTTATCACTTCCTTTTCTGTCATTTCTTTTTGTATTAAATATGGATCTATTTAAATGTCAGTCTAGGACTGGAAAGATGACTCTGTGGTTAAGGGTGCTTGCATGCAAAGCCAGATACACAAAGTAACCCATGTGTCTGGAGTTCATTAGAAGTGGTAAGGGACTCTGGTGCACCCATACTCAATTTCTATGTCTTTCTCTCAAATAACTAAATAAAAATATTTTAAAAATAAATGTTTAAATGGAGCTAGGCATATGCCCATTTCCCATTGGAAACTTTTTTTTTTTATTTTACTAGTGCTCCTGTGGGAGATCCCTGTGGTGGTTCTCCTGTGGGAGATCCCCTGGTGGTACTCCTGTGGGAGATCCCTGTGGTGGTTCTCCTGAGGGAGATCCCTCTGGTGTCTCCTTTGTGGGAGATCCCTTCTTGGGGGTTTCCCTGTGGTTATTTTGCTTTCATTTTTATCATCTTAGTGGGACTTCTGAATTAATTTACTTTTCCCAGAGATTTTATTCCTATTATATTACCAAGAAAAAAAATGGATGTTATCTATGTTACTTATTTGGGAAATATTCTTTAAAAAAATGATTAAATGCTGGGCATGGTGGTGCATGCCTTTAGTCCCAGCACTTGGGAGGCAGAGGTAGGAGAATCATGATGAGTTCAAGGCCACCCTGAGACTACATAGTGAATTCCAGGTCAGCCTGGGCTAGAGTGAGACCCTACCTTAAAATAAATAAGTAAGTAAATTAATTAATTAATGACAAAATGAATGATTAAAAATTTTTATAAAAGTTTTCTAATAATTCAGAAAATTTTTTATGTACTCACTCCGTTTTCTGTTTCTAGTAAGACAGACTAAGTTATAAAGAGAGAAGTTTGTTTTGGTTTAGGATTCTGACTCAGGTTACAAGGCCACATCTGGAGGCGGCCCTCTTATTCCCAGGTTCCCCAGTGGCTAAGGGCACTACATGGCAAGAATCAGGGAGTGGCATGTGTGGCTTCCCCCACTTCTTTTTTGAGCTAGTCTCACTAACTCAAGCTGGCCACACACTCAAGGCAATCCTCCTGCCTCTGCTTCCCAGTACTAGCATTACTGTCAAGAGTGACCACCCAGCTCTGGTCTCTGTCTTTGTAGTCAGCCACACTGCTGGGATGAATCTCCAAACCAGACACAATTTGGGAGGAAAGTATTTGTTGAAATAATAGATCCAGGGGAAGTTTCAGAATGGCGAAAGAAGCTGGCCCCCTTTCACAGATCCAAGCAGAGAGACAGACCAGCACCAGCAGCCAGGGGAGGAAGGAAGAGAGCTTCCCTTCCCCTCAAGGCCCACCTACCTAGGGGAAGGGCTCACTCTGGAGAAGGGACCTCCTCCCTTCTCCAAAATCCCAAAAGGATTTTGTCAATCCTTTCTTCAGGCAAGATAGAGACCCGCCCAAGATTACTGTGGATTATTACACAGGTCAAGTTAACAATAAGCTTAACCATCACAGTCTTCTTAAAAAGTCATCAGGGCCGGACGTGGTGGCGCACGCCTTTAATCCCAGGACTCGGGAGGCAGAGGTGGGAGGATCACCATGAGTTCAAGGCCAGCCTGAGAATACAGAGTGAATTCCAGGTCAGCCTGGGCTAGAGTAAGACCCTACCTTGAAAAAAACCAAAAAAAAAAAAAAAAAAAAAAAAAAGTCACTAGGATTCAGGGCCTGGGAAGATGGCTCAGTAGTTAAAGGCATTTAACTTGCAAAGCCTGTCCACCCTTGGTTCAATTCCCAAGCCACCATATAAACTACATGGACAAAGTGGCGAAAATAAGTACCTGGCACTTGTTTTCGATGGCAAGAGGCCTGATGTCATCCCCCAATCTGTGTTGACCATCACTGTCCTGCTTTTATTTCTCATTAAGAAGGCTTTGGTTTGCCTTTCACATTTGTTATTCCTCAAGAATCCTTCCCTGCCCTGAAATTGTTAAGAAATGTTTGTGGACTGGAGAGGTGGTTTAGCCATTAAGGCGTTTGCCTGCAAAGTAAAAGGACCTGAGTTCGGTTCCCCAGAACCCACATAGAGCACATGCATCTGGAGTTAGTTTGCAGTGAATGGAGGCGCTGATGTGCCCATTCTCTCTGCCCGCCTCTTTCTGTCTCTCAAATAAATAAAGAAAAGAAAATAAGAAGTCTTTGCAATGCACTAAAATTGTAGCTGGGGTTTCTTCATCATTTTAGCAGAGTAGAACTGCATTTTCCTTAGTGGAAACATGGTTACATGAATAGGAAGCTCTCAGTGAAAATCAGCTTCAAGCTCATATCTGAAATAATAAACAGCTTAGAAGTAGTTGTGGAGTTTCACAAGGACAGGTTTTTGCAAGTAGCTTACAGCTCTAACTCCTGTGTGTGGGACTACAGTCATGTACCACCATGCCTGGCTTATGTAGTGCTGGGATCAACCCCCAGAATCACATAAACTGGGTGTGATGTTGCAGGCCTGTAATCCCAGCACTCTTGGCTATATAGCATGTTTGTTAAAAACAAACATTCTGGGCTGGAATGATGGCACAGCAGTAAGGTGTTTGCATGCTGAGCCTACGGACCCTGGTTCGATTCCCCAGTACCCACATAAAGCCAGATTTGCAAGGTGGCGCATGCATGTAGAGGTCATTTGCAGTGGCTAGAGACCCTGGTGTGCCCATTCTACCTCTTTCTCTCTTAAATAAATCAGTAAATTTAAAATACTTTAAGAACAAATGCCCAATAGGAAACAGACAAAAGTAAAAAGAGAAAGAAATTACTTTAGCATTAGACTGCTATTAGATTTTTAGGGAGTGATTTTGTGACTAGCACTCCCTTGAAATTCGGAGTCCAGCGCCATCCACTGATACCTGTATCTTCCCCCTGGGTTTCAGGTCGGCATTTCACCAAGAATAATGTTGAGGGAAAGCACAGTGACATCTGACTTGTGACTAGAGCACTTATTCTCCTAACTGGCCTAGGATTTGTGTGACATCGTTTTCCATTTCATGGTGGGTGCCTGTGTGTAGATGCATGTGCGAGGCCAGAGAAGAGTGTGGTCCCATTCCCTTACCCCCCAGTCAGGTACTTCGTTGAGATGGACTCTCTCCTCAGCGTTTATTGGTCAGTGAACTTCAGCAATTCCCCAGTTACCTCCTGTTTCCCACTGGTTGTTCTAGGCTTCTGCAGCCACGCCCACCTTTTCACGTGTGGGGGGGGGTTGAACATGGTGGTCTGTGGCCCAAGAGGTGCTTATGTGACAGGTGATCTTAACCACTGAGCCATCTCCCAGCCCGAGTTTCATCTTTTGTTGAATTCCAGCCCTTCTCTAGTTGCACCAGAGAAGCAGTTGGAAGAGATGAAGTGGTCCCAGTAATGCCCTGGAAGGGGGTTAGTTAGTTCTTTTCGTAGCAGTATTCATTAGCTTTTTTTTTCTTTCAGTATTTGCTATTAAAATATATCATAAAATTAAATGTCTAGACACTGAAATTACCTGTAGGGATTTAGTGACAGGCTATTTATTAAATATACTTTAACATTTAGTATCATTATTTCTTTAAACTGTTAGGTTTTTAAAACTTATATTACTTATAATATTTAATAGCTTCAAATTGAAGTAATAGAAGCGAAATGAGTAAATGAAAGTAGGACTATGTTTAACAAAAGAAGTGTAAAACCTATATTCCTTCCCAACAAAACATTTTTGGAAGAAATCAGAGAAGACATTCTGAGTTACTGGCTGGAAGATGTAACACTGTAAAGATGACAGTGATCTACAAATTTAGTGCGCTCCTCATAAGCATTCTAACTGGAATTGTTTGAAGAATGGATAGTATGATTTAAAAATTCATGTGGAAACTCAAGGAACCCAGAATAGCCAAAACTATCTTGAAGAAGAGAACAAGTTGGAGAATTCACACTTTCTGACTTTAGAACCTATTTGGTTTTTAAAAATTTTATTGACATCTATAAATATGCATAATAACCTGTGATCATCATCTCCCACCACCTTCCTTTGCTTCCCCTCCACTGAATCCCTTCCTCTTTCCAACTAGTTTGTAATTAGAATTTATTACAAAGCTACTATTCAGAATCATATTATTCACAGATATGTCCATCCCTGTAGCAAAATATCCATGACAGTTAACCTTAAAAAAGGAACTTGGAGAATTCGGTTCCTGGTCTCTTGGCCCCATTGCTTTTGTGCCTGTGACGAGACCAAACACCATGTGTTGGGAGAACTCTGTTCATCTTATGACCAGAAACAAAAGAGAAAGAGGAAAAGACCAAGGCCACACCATCACCTTCCAGGGCATGCCCTCAGACTGCAGTGTTCCACTTAAAATTTTCCACCACTTCACAGTCGAGCCAAGCTGGGAACTAAGACTTCAATGTGTGGGCCCTTTGGGGGACACTTAAGATCCAAACTTTAATAGCACATCATCCGTAGGATAGAATTGAAAGCGTGGCAGTAGATGGTTGTATTTATGATCATCGATTTTGACAAGGGCACTCAAACTATTAAGTGAAGAAAGAACAGCTAATTTTTGCTGGAGAAACTGGCTCTCCACATGAAAAAAAATGAGTGAGAATTCCTGTCTCACACTCTGTATCGTATCAGCTCCATATAGACCATAGACTTAGTGTAAGAGATAAACTCTTAGAAGACAACATAAGGTACAAGTCTCCACGTTGACTTAGGTAAAGCAGAAATGATAAAAAAAAATAGGACTTTATCAAAATGTTAAACTTTTGTGTCTCAGTGAACACTAGCAAGCGAATATAATGACCATAGACTGGAAGCTGATGCTTGCAAATTGGGTGTGTTGGGATTTCTATTTAGAATGAAATGGAATTTTTAAAATTGTTAGATAGTCACTAGATAGTGGGCAAAGTTACTAGGGGAGTAGGTTTCTTTTTGGGATGATAAGCTATTATAATTGGTTATGGTTAGTATTGCATAACTATGAATACAGTAACCATTGAATGGGGAATGTGTATGGTATGTGAATTATAGGATGTTTCTATTAAAGTTATGTGGTCTATATAATGAATGTGAAAAGGGTAGAAATTCATGAGAACCCAGGATCGAAGTGATACTAAGAGAGATAATCTTTAGTCAATATATACTTCATCCACTAAAAGTTTGATTTTCTCTCCCCTCCCTGTCCCCAGAACTATGAAATGGGTTCAAATGAGAGATGCCTGTAAGTATTGGTTAAAGATAGTTTGTACCCATTCAGGTTTCCCTTAGAGTCAAAGCTGCCCAAATCTTATAAAGGTAAAGAGGATGAACTAAGAAATTCACATTGGGGCCCAAAGCTATTTAAAATGATTAAAATATTCAAAGAAGCATTTTTATAGCAAATTCTGAAATGCACAAAGTTTGATTTTATTTATGTTACTGTAGGTTTCGTTTTAGTTGACGTAACTGTCATACCATCATTTGTTTTGTTTGTATATTTTGTGGATTAAGATTTAGAACAGCAGCCAGTGTTGATTTCCTAATATTGACTCTTGATGGCTGACTCCCCTGCCCTCCAGGTAGGGTCTCTGACCTGGAATTTAGTAGTCTCAGGGTGGCCTCGATCTCATGGCAATCCTCCTCCCTCTGCCTCACAAGTGCAGGGGTTAAAGGTGTGTGCTGACTTGAGGTTTTGTTTGGAAGGTGGAGAGGCTCAGAGCTTGTATCGTTTGAAGTCTTCACACATATAGCTGCCTCTGGGTTGATGGACTCAGTTCCTCTGCACATAAACTGTCGCTTCTCCTCATCCTCAGTCTGAGTTTCCTTGCCACATGGTGTCTGGTTTCCAGGGAAAGCAGCATGAAAGAGGGAACTCAAAAGTTCCTCCCACCTTGTCCGGAAGTCACTGTCAACTCTGCTGAATTCTGATCATAGAGACAGTCAGTGCCCTGTTCAAACTCAAACTCAAGTGAAAGGATTTTTTTTTTTTCCAATTTTTTAACTTCCTGGTAGGGAGGATACAACATTCAAGATGTTGAGGCAAGAGGATTGTCAGAGTCAGTCACACCGCTGGGACAGTTATGTGAGGAAAGGATTTATTGAAGCTGCAGATCCAGGGAAAGTTCCACAAAGGTGAAAGAGGTTGGCTCCCTTTCACAGGTCCATCACTAACCCCACACCCACACCAGCAAACAGACAGGGAAGGAAGAGAAGAGATTTTTCTTCCCCTTTATATAGCCTTAGCTCAGGGTCTTGCAACCCTATCCCAGTCTTAATGGCTTCCCATGCCTCTGGAATTTCCTTTCTGCATGACCCACACAGGAAGGGATGTTCATTTCTAGCTTCCCTGAGCTTCCTTACATCCTGCCCCCCACTGAGAGGCTGCCTTCCTGTCAACATCCCCAGAGTCCCACCCAAGATTACTAAAAAGATAAAGTTGACAACAAAAATTGACCATCTCAAGGATTATGAGTTGAGTTTGAGGCTAGTCTGTGCTACATAGTCTTTTAAAACAAGGAACATAGCCAGGAAGAAGGGGTTCAGTGGAAGCAGGAAGGGGAAAAAGGACAGTAACGGGAGATGATTATGATCAAAACCATTATATACACTAGTCAGGCTTGGTGGCGCACGCCTTTAGTCCCAGCACTCGGGAGGCTGAGGTAGGAGGATCGACGTGAGTTCAGGACCACCCTGAGACTACATAGTGAATTCCAGGTCAGCCTAGGCTAGAGCAAGACCCTACCTTTAAAAAAAAACAACACACACACACAAAATAAAACAAGAAAAAAAGTCAATGAATAAAAATTTAAAAAACAGAAACACAACAGAGTCCAGGCATGTAGCTCAGCAGTAGAGTACTTGCCTGACATAGTACCTATTCTCAAGCTACCAAAAAAGAAACAAAACACCTATAAAATATTGCTGTATAAAACCATTCTAGGGGACTAGAGAGATGGCTCAGTGGACAATGTGCAAGTTTTAGGACGTCAGCGTGGCTTGGCTGTAATTCCAGCACCCAGGAGGCTGATACCCAGGGCAAACTGGCTAGCCTTCCTTGCCAGAGCAGTGAGAAGAGACCCTGCCTCAGCAAACAAGGTGGAGAGTAAGGGAGGAAGATGTCTGATGTCAGTCTTTGGCTTCCATGTGCACATACCTGCACTTATGTGTACCCACCCACATACATACAAACATGGGGGCTGGAGAGATGGCCCACTGGTTAAGGCACTTGCCTGCAAAATCTAACAACCAGAGTTCCATTCCCCAGTACCCACGTAAAGCCAGTGTACAAAGGGGTACATGCACTGGAGTTTGTTTATAGCAGCTAGAGAGGCCCTGGCACACCCATTCTCTCTCTGTGTGTGTTTCTCTCTGCTTGCAGACAAATTTTAAAAAGACAGATATGTAGAGACACATATCACATACTCATATTCAAAAACAAGAAATATCATTGTGACTATTTTTAGAGAAGTGCAGGCTATCGTAGACCTGTACAGGGAAGGAACCTTAGAGATGAACTAGTTTAGTTCCCTCATTTTATCCATGAGGACACAGGCTGTGCATGGCCACAGTCATGTTATTTTGTGGGTACACTGGGGCTGGAATTTAGCTTTCTCTCTTAGATTTTATTTTATATGTGCATAGTATGTGTGGATGAGTGTATGCACATACGTGTGTTCATGCAGCTCCCCATGTGCTTACCTGTGGCAGCCAGAGATGAGCATCGGTTGACCCTCTCCATCCCTCACCCAAACTGTTTCTTACTTGACATGGAATTGTAATGAGGTGAGCTGAGGATTAGAATTTAGATAATGCCCACCAGAAATTCCAATGCACCCCAAAATTTAAGGAGTACCCGAATTCTTGTCTACAAAGTTAAAGAATTAAAATCATAGACAAGAAGATATTAAGGTATAGTGGGAGACTTTATTTACGGGAACATGGGAGTTACAGAGTTCTCCAGCCACCAGTGTGGGGAGAATATATGGGAGAGAGTTTAATAAATCTCTGCTGCTCAGACAAACAAGCAGAAGAGGGGGTATCTGAGGGCTCCCATCATGAGAGGGAAAAGTTTATGTGGAAAAGAATCCTGAGCTCCCCGCCTCACCCCAGCCTCAGGGTGAGGGGCCTTACCTGGAAAATGAAGTCCTCCTTCTAGGATGCCATGTGGAAAAAGAGACAATTATCTAGTCTGAGTATTTCTTGCCCCAGGTGAGCAGGGAGACAGGTGGTTGGTTCATACCTGACCAATCAGTTTTAGCACCCAGGTTTGAACTCTAGCTACACACCTCCCACTTGAGGGGAGGGCGTCTATGGAGCTTGCCTGAAACTGTCACAGAATCAGTCTCTTAGGATTCTCAGTTCGCCCTTTGTGAGCCCCAGCGACTCTCCGGTCTTTGCTCCCCACAGGATTCGGCTTACAGACCTGTGTGTGGCCAGGTTTAGCAGTTTATATGGGTTCTAGAGATTCAAACTTGGGTGGTTTCAGGCCCCAAGCACACTTAACTGCTAAGCCATCTCTCCAACTCATTCTTTTTTTTTTTTTTTTTTTTTTGGTTTTTCGAGGTACGGTCTCACTCTAGTCCAGGCTGACCTGGAATTCACTATGTAGTCTCAGGGTGGCCTTGAACTCAAGGCAATTCTCCTACTTCTGCCTCCCGAATGCTGGGATTAAAGGCCCACGCCTGGCATCCAATTCATGCTATGTAGCCCAGGCTGGCCTTAAGCTTGTAACATCCTCTGCCTCAGCCCATACCTGGCTTTGAGTTTAGCATTCTTGACTCTAGGATGGCTTCTTTTCTATTTTTCACTCTGCTCCCCTTTCCTAATCATGTAGCTCATTCATTTAAGACATGAATGTTCCTATGCTCCGAGTTTTCTTGTCTAGCAGAAGTGGTGAGACAGGTAGAACTGTTAGCAGAGTCTGCATGGGAATCGAACTTGGGAAGCTTTTCTTTCTTAAACTTTTTATTAACAACCTTCACACATTTAGACAATATACTATGATCATAATCCCCTCCTACCACCCCCTTCCAAATCCCCTTCCACTGAGTCCCTTCTTTCCAACTAGTCTATTGTGATGCCATCATTTTTCCTCCTTTCATGCAGGTCTTGTGTAGGCAGTGTCGGCCACTGTGAGGTCATGAACGCCATGGCCACTTTGTGTCTGGAAGACAGCCTTGTAAGCATCTCCCCTTCCTTTGGCTCCTCTTCTGCAATGGTCCCTGAGCCTTGGAAGGTGTGATAGAGATGTCTCAGTGCTGAACACTCCACTGTCATTTCCCAGCACTCTGGTGAGCTTTGAGTCACCCCAGTGGTCACTGCCTTCTGAAAAGAGAGGTGGGAAGCATTGCTTTTATGTCAGGACTGGGCTGTTTGATACTGTGGCAGTATAATGGAACCTAGCATTTAGAAATGGGATGAATCAGTGGTAAGCGCATCTGAATATTTTTCTTTGTCCTTTTCCCAGGTGCTCAGAATTTTGATGTCATACGACTATCGACTTACAGAACAGCTTGCAAGCTACGATTTGTACAAAAACGATGCAACCGTAAGTCATTTCTTCTTTCTCTGAGGGGCAGCTCAGGCTCTCAATATTATGAAATAAAATATTTAGTATCCTTTCATATCGAATTCTTTTTGTCTTTAATATTTGTCAGAATATAAGCTTTGTAGTGGAAAGAACTTGTTTTACTCTTGTGTTGCTTTAAATGTTTAATATTCAATAATGTTATAAGTATTGTTACTAGTAACTTCTAATTAATTAGGTTTTGAATCTGGCATATTAATGTTCTTTAATTTATGAGAATTGATTTTTTTCTTATGGCTAAAGCAGATGCAGTCTTTTATACAAAATTAATATAATTTATTGACTTTTGGAAGGAAAGTGTTGCCTTCAGCTTTCTAGTTGCTGCTCAGAAAGAACCCAAACAAAAGCGGCTTGTGGAGGAATGGGTTTAATTAGGCTTACAGACTTGAGGGGAGACTCCATCCTGGCAGAGAAAATGATGGCATGAGCAGAGGGGTGGACATCACCTCTGCCACAGCACTGCAAACAATGGCAGGAAGGTGTGCCAAACACTGGCAAGGGGAAGCTAGTTTATAACCCCCATAAGCCTGCCACCAACAACACAGCTCCAGCAAGGTTGTAAAACCCAAACTGCCATCAGCTGAGGATCAGAACACATTCATTTATTTGTGGGGGACACCTAGATCAAACCATGGCAGTCCGTCTCTGGCCCCCACCAATTAATAATCATACATGACGTAAATACAGTGTGTTCAGCTTAACTCTTAAGTCCCCACAGCTTTCAACTGAGCCATAATACCAAAAATAAACCCGTAATGGCACAGAACTTCACACTGCAAAACACGAGGCACAGCAAAAACAGATTGAACCAGTACAAGATTTAAAACAAGCAGGGCACCATCAATCTCTAACTCCAAGTTCAATGATCCTACATTTGAACAGTCTCTTGGAGATTCAATTCCGCACATCAATTTCGACTATTCAGTCCTGGAAAACTTGTGGTGCTGGCAGCTCTCCTTGGCAGCCTTCTGTAGTCCTGGAATTCACTGGGTCTCCATTGCAACCCACAGTTCATCCTCATGGCTCCATCGGGCTTCCATGCGGGCAATCGAGAACACCTGCTTCACATTGCCGATGTCCATTTTTCCAAAACAAAACTGTGGTACAAATGCAATGACCCTCTCTTCTTACATTTGCTATACTATAGAACCAGGTGGGCTACCAACTTGTTAATCCAGGGGCGAACAAAGCATTCAGGCCCCTTACTTCAAAGAATCTTCATTCTTCCTGCTGTTCCAATGCAGACCACCTGGCCCAGTTTCAATGGTTGTCATCTCTCAACAATTGCAGGTGAACGGGCAGCAGTTTCAGCCCAAAGATCTTTTCTTTTTGTGCCTTCTCCATCTGCTCACACCAGTCCATCTTTATGTAAAGCAACCCTGCACAGGTTCCCAGGATGCAAGCAGAATGCAGCAAGCCTGTCACACAAACTGCTTCTGTCACAATCCTGACAAAGTTCTCTCACCCTCATAAGCCAAACCTCACAGTCCATCTTCTTATTTCATTCAGGTCTTTTAACTCTGACCATCAAGCTGAACTTACAGCACTGCAAGGCGTCTCTTAGGACGAGGTTTCAAATCCTTCCATATTTCTCCTGAAGATCACTTCCAAAAGGCCAAGCCACAAGATCAGGGTTCTAGCAGCAACAGACCCCACATCCTGGTACCAAAACTGTTGTAGTCAGCTTTCTTGTTGCTGTGCTGAAAGAACCCAAACAAAAGCGGCTTGTAGAGGAAAGGGTCTATTAGGCTTATGGAACTCGAGAGAAGACTACATCATGGCAGGGAAAATGATGGCATGAGCAGAGGGTGGACATCACCTCTGCCACAACACTGCAAACAGCAGCAGGAAGGTGTGCCAAACACTGGTAAGGGGAAGCTGGCTTAAAACCTCCAAAAGCCCGCCCCCCAACAACACAGCTCCAGCGAGGTTGTAAAATCCAAACTGCCATCAGCTAAGGATCAATCAATCAGAACACATTGTTTGTGGGTGACACCTGGATCAAATCATGACAGAAAGACATCTATGTTTTGACAAAGGTATAATAAGAATTAATTTTCTTGATTAAGTATAAGAAATATACTATAGTATATTTTGCATAGTATAAGAAATCAACATGTTTTACAAACATAGATCACAAAATAAATTATGTGTAGATATGTATGCGTTTATACATACCCTCTTAATTTCTGTGAAGGTGAATTATTATATTTCATAATTATTGTACTCTACTCATGTGTTCATGTGTTAAGGAAAATCTTTTTTTTTTTTAAGGAAAATCTTATATAATAGAAAGAACCATAACCCCAGAATTGAAAAACCTCAGTTTTAGACTTAGTTTTACTGTTTATTATAAACAAGTGACTTTGGCAATTCACTTTACATCTGATAGCTTCTGTCAGACTTTAAGACTTGCAAATCTTAGCTTAAAGTTCCATCTTAAATCAAAGTCATATTTCTTTGTGATTTTTGCAAAGAATTATATTTCAAAATATGGATTGTGATCCATGAATACTTCATGAAATCATTTGGTAGGCTGTAGCCATATGCTGAAGTATATATAAAACCAAAATAAGAATCAAGAAAAAGAAGCTGTCAGAACACAGCTTATGTGGTAACAAAGCGTTGTGACTTCTGATTTTTGTATATCTGTGTGTGTGTATATATGTGTGTGAGTGAGTGAGAGAGAGAGAGAGAGAGAGAGAGAGAGAGAGAGAGAGAGAGAGAAAGAGAGAAAGTGTCCAGTTGTGACAGTATACATAATTAGAAATTATTGACAGCTTATTTTCTTTACATTTAGTTTATCTTGTTGATATCTGGAATATGATTGAAGCCTTCCGAGACAATGGCCTTAATTCACTGGACCATACCACCGAGATCAGTGTGTCCCGCCTGGAGACCGTCATCTCGTCCATCTACTATCAGTTGAACAAGCGCCTTCCTTCTACTCACCAAATCAGTGTGGAACAATCCATCAGCCTCCTCCTCAACTTCATGATTGCTGCATATGACAGGTTGGTACCTCACACTCTGGATGCATGAGTCACTTTGTGTACCTCCTGTGCTTGGTTCATTGCTGTTCTTCCACACTTTCTTGCTAGTGGTTCTAGCTTAAAGCCATGGTTAAAAAGAAATTATTCAGTGTAAGTCTGTCTATACAGTGCTCAGCAGTCACTGTTCTGGGACATGCCACATGCTAAGCTCTGTAATAGTTAGAGAATCACCGTACTTGAGTTACATAATCTGATAAAGTTATAAGTATCTTAATGAATCTGTTCTCTCCAGTGATAATGTGTCTAAGACTTGAATGTGCTTATGAGGGTGACTAGTTGACTCCAAGGCTACCTTTCTTTCTATAGCAAGTGCCCATGGACTGAAGAATCTTGTTTTCTCTTTATAAAGGTCTAGGATCCTATTTTAAACTTTTCCAGTTTAGAACATTGTTTGGCAGACTTATAACAAGATCAAGAAACTAAGTGTATCCCAATTAAAATAGATGTGGTTTGCTATATTTGTATGCATGTTGAATTAAGGTAGTATAAAAAGTACACCGTAATCAAAACAAATTATAAAGAATGGATGCATGGAGGTTAATGGTTATGTTCTAGATCCAAGAGCTCATATTTCTCACATTGATCATCTATTCTTTTATTTTCAAAAAAATTTATTTATTTGTAGAGGAGAGAGAAAGAGAGAGGAAAGAGACAGAGAGAATGAGAATATGAATGGGCATGCTAGGGCCTCTAGCCACTGCAAATAAACTCCAGATGTATGCATCACTTTGTGAGGAATCAAACCTGGGTTGTTAGGCTTTGTAGGAAAGCACCTTAACTTCTCAGCCATCTCTCCAGCCCAGAAATTTGAGGTTTAAAATAAGAGCATCTAATAGGTAAGGTTTTTTTTTTTCCTTTGTGTGTGTGTGTGTGTGTGTGTGTGTGTGTGTGTGTGTGTGTGTGTGTTGGGTTGGGTTCTGTTGTGTGAATGCGTGCATTGGCGTGCATTGAGTCCTAGGATTTTAATGATATTTTTAAAAAGTTGGTTTGTGAACTCATAAGATTAACCTTACACTGTATTTAGAACCAGCTTTAGCTGAGCATGGTGGCATATGCTTTTAGGATTGCTGTGAGTTCAGGGCCAGCCTGGAACTAGAGTGAAATCTAGGTCAGCCTGGGTTACAGTGAGACCCTACCTCAAAAAAATAAACCAGAAACAAAAAAACTAGCTTTTTTTGTTTTTGTTTTGTGGGTGAGTGGGGTTTTTTGGGATGGTGTGGTATGTGGGGTGTTTGTGTGTATGTATATGTCCCCTTGCGATGTCCCGTGAGCTCGCCTGCTGGAGCAGAAAGCCAGGTGTACCCCTCCATTGCTCTTCCTTCCATTCTTGTTTGAGGTAGAGTCTCTTACTGATCCCATAGCTTGCCATTTGTTTTAGCGCTCTGGCAATTCCTGGGTCTCTGCTCCCCCAGGAGACCGTGGTTATAGGTGTGCTTGGTCATTCACTGTTCAGTGATTTGAAATTGGTTTTTCTCAGGCCCCCTCAGGCTCTCATGCTTCTTCAGGAAGTGCACTTAGCCATTGAGTCATCTCTCCTGCTCAGAAGTCTTTAGATCTAAAACTCTTAGTTAAAATTGTTCTTCTTGGGTGAATAAGCAACACCTGATTACACTCACCAATTGAATTTTCAGTTCAAGGGTCACACAGCACAAATTAATTCAAGAAACAGTTTTGTAAAGTCAGGATTAAAAATTATCTTGCCACCTAATGAGATGAATGTAAAGTAAAAGCTTTGATTCTATAATTATATCAAATAAGTATCCTGGTGTCTTAGTGTATTTGGGCTGCTGTCACAAAATACTATAAATTGTGTGACTTATTAAGAATTGGAAATTAGTTCTTATGTTTCTGGAAGCTTAGAAATTCAAAGTCATGGAGAGTGTGTAGTGAGGGCCTGTTTCTTGATTCATCAACTTTGCTACATCCTTCCATGGTAGAACAGGTAAGGTGTCTCTCAGAGACTTTTCTTATAAGAGCTGCACCACCTTCTAGAGATCCGTCGTCTCATACTGTTCACTTTGGTGTTGGACTGAACGTACAGATCAGGAGGAGGCTACAACATAGGAAGTTTTGACCAAATGGAAGGTAGAGTGAAGATACAGCAACCGGGAGGGAGCATGAGCAGAGCAAACACGGGCCGAGGCACTAGATCCTGGACCATATGCAGAGAGAACCAGAAGAAAGCCAACAAGTAGGCAGTTGCTCAGTAAAAGACAGATAAATGGCGGAGCAAACAGAAAAGAGGGCAGAGGACCAAGGAAGCACTGTGTTAGCTGTAAGGTTGTTTTCAGATCTATATGTTTAAAACCTTGGCCGTGGATATCGTGGTTTAGCAGTGCAACTTTTCTAATTTTGAAATATGTGTATGAAAAGAAGTATATATCTTTCTTTAAATTTCTAACTAGGCTTTCTTGAACTGGAAAACATGAAAAGTGATTATTAGAATTTTGTTTTTATAAATCGGGTCATTTTGTTGTTAAATTAGGCATGGATGCTAGGATGTCTCGTATTTCTGTGATAGTTTGAATGAATGAATGAGACCTAGGTAGGAGGAGAGAGCCATTTTGTCTCAACATTAAACAAAAGTACTTGATCTCCCTGCAGTTCTCTGCACTTGGGTGTGTATGTGTGAGGATTTTTGCCTTACAGCTCAGACAAGCAGTGTATGTGCCCTGGGAGCAGATGTCTGTTTAATTCTTATCCTGATCACCTCTTCAACAAGGTGGGATGGGTGGGTCAGACATGCAGGGTAAGCTTCATCCAGAATAGCATAAGCTGTGGATCCCCTTTTCATGAAATGCCCAAGTGTCCACTCATTTCCTGAAACTTGAAACCTGAGACTGGTGTGTCATCTCCCCCACTCTGATATTTCTATCTCCTTATTACCACTTTAACCTCTGTAGTCTTCTGTAGCCCAGGACCATCCTAGCCCATCATCAGCTCCTCCTGGGCTCCTGCCAAGTCTCTTGTCTTTTCCACAGACCTTCCCCCCCCCCATTTTTATTCCTACAAATAAAACACCCATGCAGTAGCTACATCTAATCCAGGAATGACAGTAACTTCCATTTATCACTGCTCTCTTGCTTCATTCCACTGACTTGAGCCTTACAGGTGAATCTTGTCTGATTTCTGTTTCTTACATATCAAAAAAAGGAATTTTCTGGCTGGAAAGATGGCTCAGTGGTTAAGACACTTGCCTGCAAAGCCTAATGACCAAGGTTTTATGCCATAGAGCCCACGTAAAGCCAGATGCACAAAATTGCGCATGTATTTAAAGTTCATTTGCAGTGGCTAGAGACCCTGGTGCACCCATTTTTGCTCTCTCTCTGCTTGTAAGTACATAAATAATTTTCTTTCAAAGAAAGGATTTTTCAAGCTGGGAGAAGTGGAGGCAGGAGGATCAGGAGTTTCCGGACATCCTTAGCTGTGTGGTAAGGACTATATAGGACCCTGTCTCCAAAACAGAAAACAAAAACCAAAACACCGACAAGGGTTTTCACCTTTATAGGCATCAACAAAGCACTGCTTGGTTTTTTCCTAATTAGATGTGTGTTTTTTTTTTCTTTTTGGTGCTAGGATTGAACCCAGGGCCACACATATGCTATACTGTCACTGTTTCCACTGATTTACACTCACAGTCTGAGTATTGTTTAGTTTAATTATTCTTGTTAGTTGTAAAAAGGGTGTTATGAAGCTGGGCCTGGGCGTGGTGGCCCACGCCTTTAGTCCCAGCACTAAATGCAGAGGTAGGAGGATTGCTGCAAGTTTGAGGCCAACCTGAGACTACAGAGTGAATTCCAGGTCAGCCTGGGCTAGAGTAAGACCCTACCTCGAAAAAAAGAAAGAAAGAAAGAAAGAAAGATAGATAGATAGATAGATAGATAGATAGATAGATAGATCACTGTTTTCTAATGACACGCTTGCTCAGGAAAAGGCCATCTACTACATTTAGCTTGAAGTTGATATTATTGTCAAACAGAACGATTTTAATACTATAAAAATTTGGCACTTCAACTTTCTTCTGACGAATGGATGACTCTAGAGTTTTCCCAGCTGGGCTTCATTGGTAAAATGTTTCCAGCACCAGACCTTGCTCTGATTGTAGACTTCATGTTTATGTTCTATAAGGAGAAAATATTGGGTTTTGGACCATATTCTCTGGGTGAAAGTCTACAACCTTGAAAAAGATGCGAAACATAGTGATAGAAAGCAAATCTGCGAATTCATTTCCAACTGTCCTTTTCCAGCACGTTGGGCTGCATTCATCACTATCAGGAAATATTTGTAAACTCACAGATAAAGATTACATGAAACTATTACTAAAATTCATGCCAAGCCACCTGCAGAGGTGTCTACTTCCTTGAAAGTTTCCCAAGGGCACTGGAGAGGACTTACATGGAGAAGGGTTTTTTTTCTGGGCTGTCATCCCAGTCATCGCTGCGGACTACATCTTGTTTAAATTTGACAAGCCAGCCAATGTAGAAAGTTCCTTGTTCCATAGTGGCAACCAAGAACATCCGAGAGACATTCTGCTGAACACAACTGTGGACATTCTGCCTTTAAAAAGCCACAGTTTGGAAATAAGAAGGAAACCAAACACAAACCATTAGGAGATGGCTATTTCAGAAGAGGAAAATTGGAGAATGTTGTTCATAAAGAATAGTGGAGCCTAAATCTTATTTCAGCCTTTAGATTCTCAGTTATTCAGATTTCTGTTGTTTGGGCCATTCTTAATGAGATCCATATTAAAAATGTCACCAATTTATCTTCTAAGGAACCAATACATGTATTTGTTAACCTGTCAATTTACAATAATAGTTAAGCAAGTATCATCTTTTGAACTTGAATACTTCTGCTTGTGAAGACTACTGTAGATAGGATGATTGTCATTTTCACTTGGACAGTGGCTCTCCAATGGGTAATCATATTCATTTGAAACTTAACTGTCCTTCAATTTTAACTTGACACAAACATTTTATGACAATTAAATTTAAAATATTATTTTCACAAATAGACCTCTCCTTTTATATTTCAGAGATAACAGCATGTATTTATTTTTCAAATCATAATAATTAGTAGTCCTTTTACTCTCTGGGTAATGAAAGACTATAGGGCACAGTGATTTCATTTTTTTTATGTTATTGCATTTATGGATTTTGTTTTATATATATTTAGGACCAAATGGCCACTTTTTAATTTTTTACTTAGAGACAGTGTTTTTCTAGGTAGCTCCGGCTAGGATTAAAAGTGTGCACCGGGCTGGAGAGATGGCTCAGCGGTTAAGGCACTTGCCTCCAGTGCCTAAGGCCCTGGGTTCAATTCTCCAGGACCCACATAAGCCAGACCCACAAGGTGGTGGCCCTGGTGCGCTCTCTCTCTCTCTCTCTCTCTCTCTCTCTCTCTCTGTATCTCTCTGCTTGAAAATGAATAAATAAAATATTTAAGAAAAAGAGTACAACCTTTTTTTAAAAAAAAAGTGCACCTCAACAGCATTTAACGTATGGGTGTGTTGAATGATGTCAACTGCATACAAAAATTATGGTCTTCTTGGTCTTAAATACACTCTAGGAATGCTTTCGGTGGGACTATTTTTCTTCTGTCTAATAAAACCCCTTGGTGTGTGTCATAATTTTGTACATTCTTATCACTTTTGTTTAGAATGTTTTCCTTCATTGTTTAAAGTTGATTTCATGCGGCATAGAGTTCTTGATTGAAACTGATTTCATTCAACATCCTTTATTTCAATTGAGAAGTCCATTGTTCGATGTAGCCTTTGCTTCTTCAATGGTAACCTGTCCTCTGGCACCTTTAAAGATGTTTGTTTAGTCTGTCTGCCATAGGTGTGGTGTAATGTTTCTGTCTGTGTCTTTACCTTGCTTGTAGTTCACTTAGCTTTTTAAAAAATGTGTTTATATCGTGTATTTGGATTTCATATAAACATTTTTAACTTTTTATTGATAGCTTTCATAATTATAGACATCAACTCATGATAATTCCCTCCCCACCTCTATTTTCTCCCTCTCAAATCCATCCATCATATCTCCTCCGCCTCTCAATTAGTCTCAGTTTTGTTTGTGTTAGCAACTTTTCCTCCTATTATGATGGTCTTGTGTAGATAGTGTCAGACACTGCAAAATCATGAACATCAAGGCCATTTTGGGTATGGAAGTTTGTGTTATAAGCAGTCCTACCCTTCCTTTGGCTCTTAAAATCTTTCCACCACCTCTTCCATAATAGACCCTGAGCCTTGGAAGGGGTGATAGAGATAGATGTCCCAGTGCTGAACACTCCACTGTCACTTCTTAGCACTGTGGTGCTTTTTGAGACATCCTGGTCGTTACCGCCATCTGAAAAAAGTTAGAGTAGCATTAATATATGGGTATACACAGTTTTAAAAACTGCTTATAAGGCAGTTTGGTGGGCATAATATATGCATTTAGTCAGACAACAGCAGGTGTTACTCCTCTATGGCTCATGACCTCCCCTACCATAGTCCTTTGACTAGGTCTTCAGTACAAGGCTTGTATTCCCTCCGGTGGAGTGGGCCTCTAATTAGAGAGTGGTTGATTGCCCCCATAACAAATATACTACTGTTGCACCAGTTGGCACATTTGGCCTTACTGGTCAATCTTAAAGATTGCAAGGTCCACTGCTGTTTATGATCACTGATGACTTCTCTCTCTCATAGGGCTGCATGCAACTGTAGCTTTTTCCAGCTTTCTGTCAGCTGGTTAACAGGAAGGAGGTTTCCAGCTCAGCTCCAGCTTGATTTCTCAGTGACCTGCAGCACAAGTATATGGGGTCTTCAGCAGTAGGGTCTTACCATCTTATTCTGGTGGGCAACTTGGTAATGTCCTGTAATGTTTAGGCCAACAACTCACTGGAAGGTATCCCACCCCTAGTACTGAAATTTTTCTAGTAACAATGTATGGCTCTGGGTATGTCATTATCTAAAGAAGTAGGTTTCCATATGGCTTATTCTAAACCTCTTGAATTTTGATCAATCCCTCCTCCCACCCTTCCTTCATTCAATCCCTTCTCCTAACCCCACTTAGGCCACTGCACCCTTGGTAATCTGTTCATCTACTTACATATATATAATACCCTCCTCTTAAGTCTCCCCTCTCCTCCCTCCCTTATAGCCCATTTCTACCTACTGGCTTGTACTACAGACTTCTACTCCAGCTCACATACAAATCTAAACATTTGTAGCTAGGATCCTGCCCTTTACTCCAGTCTGTAAATCTGTGTCTATTGGTTGGGGCTTTGTGGCCATTGATGTTAAGAGTTGAAATGTGTGTATTTTTTTCTTGCCATTTCTCACTTTTGTAGTTTTTCCTTTACTCTCTTATATTACCTATTATTTGAATACAGCTTATTTTTTCCTGTTTTCTCATATATGTGCTTTTCTTTCTCTTTAGTCTAAAGGATCCCTTTAAGGATTTTCTGAAGAGTTGGCTTTATAGCCATATATTCCTTTAGCCTGTCTTTGTTATGGAAAGTTCTAATTTTTCTTTCAGTTGTGATGGATAACTTTGCCAGATACAGTAATCTTGGTTGACAGTTGTTATCTTTCAGAACTTGGAATATATCACCCCAGCCCTTTTGGATTTTAAGGTTTGTGTTGTTACCTTGATGGGCTTGCCTTTATAGGTTACTTGATGCTTCTCTCTTACTGCTTTCAATATATTTACTTTGATCTGTGTGTTCAGTTTAATATAGTGAGGAGAGGATCTTTCCTGGTTTTGTCTGCTTGGTGTTCTAAATGCTTCCTGTATCTGCATTGACACCACTTTCCCTATTTGGGGAAAATTTTCTTCTATGATTTTGTTGAAAGTAACTACTATGCCCTTAGTGCGATACTCTTCTCCTTCCACTATACCCTGAATTCTTATGTTTGATCGCTTCATAGTGTCCCGAATGTCTTGAAATTCCCATTCATACCTTCCTGTTTGTCTTTCTCTTAGTTGGACTGTTCCAGTTCTGCCACTTTGTCTTCCAGTTTAGACATTCTGTCCTCTCCTTGGTCCATTCTATTGGTGAGACTTTCTACAGAGTTTTGATTTGATTTGACTGTGTTTTTCATTTCTAGTATTTCTGATTGCTATTTCTTCAGTATTTCTATTTCCTTACTCATATCTTATGTTGACCTCCTTATTTCATTAAGTTGGTTTCCTGTGTTTTCCTTCAGGAGTTTGTTTTCTTCTTTGATTCCTTTGATTTCTTTGAACATACTTATCATAATTCTTTTGAGTTCTTTGTTAGGCATTGCATGTATCTAAGTTAGTCTCACTGGAGGTCATTTCTGATGGATTTTTAATTTTTTGGTGGAATTACATTGTCTTGATTTTTTTTTGTTTCTTGTATTAAAATATAGAGATTATTACATCTTGAGTTAATTCAAAGCTTGGGTTTTCTCATTATCTGCTGTATTCTTAGATGTGATCAGAAGTTAATACCTTTAGGGTGAGAGCCAAAGGTGCCAGGTTTGGTTCTTATATTACTCCCAGAGTGACAACAGAAATGACACAAGGTACTGTAGTTTCCTGCTATGCAAATATTCTAGTACACTGGGTAGAGGAAAATAGTTCTAATATTCAACTGGCCAATATACACACATAAGACCAGCACAGAGTATTTATGCAAGAGCGGGGATTAAACAGGTAATCTAACAAAGCCACATTTCCTAAAGGTGTGTTCACTCACACCTTTAATCCTGTCAACTGGGAGGCTGAGATTCCTGGTCTATAATGGGTTCCAGGTCAGCCTGGGAGACCCTTCCCCCAAGAAAGGAAAAAGCAAAAAGACCCCATAAATTAAGAGATATCAAAATCAACAACCTGACTTTCAAAACCTAGCTTATTTAAGAATGGCAAAGCTGACCATCTGTGAACTCTAACACATAACCTGTCCTGGCATAGGGGGTCCAATGGAGCACTTCCATTGCAGGCCCATATACTGGCTTTGGGGTAGGTATTGCCCCAGTGTAAGATGGCCCTGTTACCTTTTGGGGTGGCTTCTGTGTCACTTATGCTGAGTGTGAGGCTGGTTTCCTCTTTGTCACACTGTGAGCTCAGTTAGGCTGATTGGGTCAGTGGATCTGGTGTTCATATCTGCTGTGCTGGATGCTGTGTGGTCCCCCGATCTCCAGAGGTCCCTGGTGTTGGTCATTGGGGGAGGGGTGGGTGCCTGAAGCTGTTTCGGATCTGCATGACTGGTCACTGGCATCTCCTTCAAGAACTGCCCTGCTGGTCCCTGTTGTCCTCTCCTTCAGGGGTTTTGACTTTGTGAGGCCGGTGAGAGTGGATAATCCTCTCACTGCAGTTCTGCTCGAGCTGCTCAGCCAGCCGGGCTCATAACTCTTCCCACCTGACCACTGGAGCCACTGCTGGTGTGGATTCTGGCTGGTTGTGTGGTTGCTAGAAGCTCCGGGTCTCTCCTGCTTCTCTGCTGGGCTTATAATTTGTTATACACCTTCACTTTTTGGTAGAAGAATATATCATGAGGTTTTTCTACTTCCGACCCCCCCACCCAACAGGTTGCTTTGGCCTGGCTACTTCGCGGCCACCATAACCAGAAATTCTCATTTAGCTTTTTGTAATAGGTATTTGATAATGTCATTCGTGCATGTTTCAGATTTTTTCATTTCTCTTCATTACCTTGCTTCTTAATTTTTTCTTTTAAAACTATTCTTATTTATTTGCAAGGAGTGAGAGATAGATAGAAACAGAGGGAGAATGTACATTCCAGGGCCTCTTGCCATTGCAAATGAATTCCAGATGCATGTGCCTTTTTGTGCATCTGGCTTTTGCATGAACCTGGGCTGTCAGTCTTTGCAAGCAAGTGCCTTTAACTGCTGAGCCATCTCTGTAGCCTATATTTTCTTTTTAAAAAAATTAAAATATTTTATTTTTCATAAGATGGGAGGAAGGGAGAGAGAGAGAGAGAGGGAGGGAGAATGGGTATACAAGGGCCTCTTTCCACTACAAACGAATTACAGATGTATGCACCACTTTGTGCATTTGGCTTTATGTGGGTACTGGCAAATCAAACCTGGGTCGTTAAACATTGCAAGCAAGCACCTTAACTCTTGAGCCATCTTTCTAGCTTATTGTCTCCATTTTTGAGAGAGGGTCTCATTCTTTGTGAAACTCACTATATAGACCAGGCTGACCTTGAACTTTTGGGTAGTTGTCCCTTTTCTGCCTCCAAATACTGGGATTACAGGTATGCCCCACCCTGCCAGACCCAATAGTCTCTTTTATGAAACCTTGAATATATGTACAGTTACTTCCTTATATCCTCAGTATTTCTCTTAGCATATTTTGTGTATTTACCATGTTTCTTCTATGTTCCATGTTTCCTCTTTGTTCTGCAAGCTTTCTTCAAATACATTCTCCAGGTTAATTATATTTATTTACTTATTTGTAAGCAGAGAGAGAGCGAGAGAGAGAGATATTGCGCCAGGGCCTCTGTCTACTACAAACTCCAGATGCATGCACCACTTTGTGCATCTGGCTTATGTGGGTACTGGAGAGTTGAACCAAGACCCTTAGGCTCTGGAGGCAACTGCCTTAACTGCCGAGCCATCTTTCCTGCCCAGGTTAGTTATTTTTATTGAATAGTCTCTAATATACTTCTAAACCTGTCAGTATTAGTTTAAAAATTTAAACACTTTTTATTAACAACTTTCAAACTATAAATAGTGTGTCTTGATCATGATCCCTTCCCATCGCCTTACTTTCCCTCCTCCCAAAGTCCCTCTCCACTGAATCCCTTCTTTTTTCTAACCAGTCTCTCCTCTATTTTGATGTTATCATTGTGTCAATATTAGTTTTAATGATTTTCTTTTTAGTTTGAGAATTTATAATTGGTGGATTAAAAAGGGTTTTATTTTTTAATATTTAGTTCTCTACCAAATATTTCATTATTGCCTCTTATTCCTTTAATACAATAACACAGTTGTCTTCAAATCTATGTTTAGGGAATGGATTGATGGGCTAGTTTTTAAGGGCTCTTGCTTCCAAAGCCTGATGGCCTGGGTTCCATTCCCCAGCACCCACATAAAACCAGATGCACAAAGTGGTGCATGCATCTGGAGTTCGTTTGCAGTGGCAGAAGGTCCTGGCACATCCATAATTACACTCTTTCTGTCCACCTCTTTCTCTTTTTCTTTTTAAGTAAATGAATAACATTATTTTTAAAAATTAAAAATTCTGTTTATAATCTAATACCTAGATTTTCTGTTTTTTAAAATACTGTTTTTTTCTGTTTTTCATTCCAAGTTCTTTATTTTTCATTTGAGTTGTCTTTACTTATTACGTGTCAATCATTAGCACAATTATTTTATATTTTTTATGTACCAGTTGTTATATGACAGTTATTTGTGGAAATAATTTGAAACCTAGGATATTGTTTTCTTCCAGAGCAGATATGCGTTTACTTCTGCCAGGTTCTTGGACACTTTAATAGTCCAGCATCCCTTCAGTTCAGTTTTTGATTTAGTCCTTGCCTCTGAGGACCTGTTTATCTCTGCACACCTGTTTATCTCTTTGCCTCTGAGTAAAGACTGTAGACTGTGGGTCCAAGTTACAAGAGTCCCCATGATAGCAAAAAGTCACATGTATGGAAACAGTGATTTTGAGCATTGTGCTCATCGCCTGGGCCTCTTCCCTGACCTGTGCTTGGTGATGCTGGGCCTCTTTCCTCGCCTATGCTGGGTAGTTCTGTTGTCCTTTTCTACATTCAGAGAGGTTTTAAATTCATCTTTTATTTTGTCTTTGATCAAAGTCAACTTGTATGCCCTTTTCAGAAGCCCTTTATTTCTTTAAATATTTGCTCTATCATTTTTCTCTTTTTCTGACTATTGGCATAACAACTTTGATCTCCTTGTCTATAAATGTTTCTCACTTAATAGTTCAGTGTTTTAAAACTTAGCTTCTTTTAGAAGTGCTCATCATTTGTGATCACATGACTGGCATGGAAAGAGCATTGAATTACCTGTTATTAGCTCAGGAAATAATCAGAATTCAGAGTATAGTTTCTACTGAATATACATCAACTTCATACCATCATAAAGTCAAAAAATCATTAAGTCAAACCCTGTAAGTTTGAGACCATCTGTGTATAATTTATAATGTCATTATATGAAAAAAATTCCTGTGTTGTTTGAAAATCTGGCTAGCAATTAAAGTTTTGTCTTATCAGTTTAATTCGGGTACACTTAAAAGACTTCATAGTTCCCAATTAACAGTGAATATTTTAAAATATAATGGGATAAAACAGTGTATGCTTAGCATGCATGCAGCCCTGGGTATATTCCCCAGCACCACACACCAGCCCTCAACCAAAAAGTACAAAGCAGAAGCAAACTTGTCTATTTTAGTGTGTATATTTTTTTAATTTGGTGTGTGTGTGTGTGTATCAAAGGACACCTTTTGCACATCTATTGTCTACATTCTTTGATTCAGGATCTCTTGAAGGTTGCAGACTAGCTGGCCGGCAACCTTCAGCTTCTCCTGGCTCTCCCTCACGGTGTCCTAGGTCTGTGGAGATCACAGGTGCATGCTGCCTTTCTGTGGGTGCTGGAGAGCTGAACCCTGGCTTTGCAAACAAGCACTTTAACCACTGTGCTCTCTTGGCTCTAGTGCATTTTATTTGTTTTTGTTTTATGAGGTAGGGTCTCGTTCCAGCCCAGGCTGACCTGGAATTCACAATGTTGTCTCAGGGTGGCCTTGAACTCGCAGCAATCCTTCTACCTCTCTGCCTCCCAAGTGCTGACATTAAAGGCGTACATTTTAAATAAAAGCATATGTATTTCTTAAATTCTGAGTCTCGACATTGCTGGGACGAGATAATATCAGGTTACAATCTTCCTCATAAGTGAGTTTTAAACAAAGTTGTAATTTCCTGCGCAGCACATACATTTCAGGTGCTGTGTACAGCATTTATTTACACACTTGCTTTTATAAGTATTCCAGATGACAAGAAAAAAGCCAAGTAATATTGGAATATTTGTGCCAATTGGGAAAATATTCCATAATAACGGACTTGTAACTCCTAAGAGGATCTGATCACAGCTCTCTGAAGAAATTTTCAGAAAGCGATAGAATGAGCTAGTGATCTTGACCATTAAGACAGTGAAGTTCTAAGGGAGAGCCTAATGCAAAATGGAGGAAGATGGATGTCCAGGGAACCACACTACATCCTGCCTCTGCTTGGCTGTGCCACCATTCTTGTGAACGAGTTCATAGCCTCAGACTCGAATCACTCAGGGAGCAGAAGTGCCTTCCCTTATTCCTCTGGAGTTAGAGGTTTGTTTTTTTTAAGTCAGCATTTGTACTCACTGTCACATGTATCTGCCTGATTTTAGGAAGGGCAAACCTGCAAAGGTTTGACCATTAGCTAGTATGTTAATTTTTTGCTTGTTTATTCTCTTACATTTATTTTATAATTTTTTGTTCTTAAAGAAAGGGCTGGACAAATAACTTCTTCTGAATGCATTGCTATTTGTTTCCTCGATGGGGGGAGGGATCCAGGAACTGATAAGAGAGGTAGTAATAAGTCCCAAGGAACCTTTGCAGTCCGTTCAGTGCCTCGTCTCCAAATTAGTCTGATGAAGACTATCATTTGACTTCCTACCCCAGAAGCCCCCATGGGCTTTTGAGTGCAGCTCTCACTCCTCTCCGTGACACCAGGCTGTAATTAAGGCCCTTTGAGGCACATCCCAGTCGCCATGCCCAGCTTTCCATCCGTACAATTTGGTTGTTTATGGCTCCACTCCTATTCTGCTGCCAGGACTTCTCAGGCTCCTTTTCTTCCTCTGCCCAAATCGTTTTTCTTTCACAGTTCACCTTTTTTTTCTGACCCATGCTGCCCCTTCCTTATTATCACCAGTCCCGTTTCATCTCTTGTCTATATAAATATGTTGGCCTTCATTTATATTTAGAAATGGCTCAAGCTGCTCCTGCGTGTACAAATGAGATTGAGAAGCAGTGAGAACAGACTCTATGCTTCTCTGACTACTTCATGAGCTTTGTGCTGGAGCCTAATCAGTGTCTGCGGTTGAGATGCAGAGCCGCAGCATTCTGCTTGTGAAAGCGTGGAATCATCATCTAAGTTGATTCTACTTAAGTTGTTTGACTTTTCGTCAAGTGCATTCTTGATTTGCAGGTGATTATTTCATGGTCCATTCACTGTGAAGTTTTATAAATTAAGATTAATTGTAAAAATATGAGCTTCTCAAAATCAGTGAGAGATGCTCTTTTCCTCTTAGCAACATTGTAATTGCACTGCTAACAGAGCTTCTATTTTCATACAGAGGTACTAATTTATAGTTGGCAGCATTCACAGTTGTTTGCTAAAGATGGGTAAACAGCTTGTTTTAAAAAATGTTCCTGATAGTCTTGTTTTCCAAGTACTACATTGAATAGCACAGCCAAGAAACATATTCTCAATGAAGTCAGTTTAATAGGCAAAATATAGGCAGAATTTGAGACTTTTTAAAAACTGAAATGAACAATTTCCCACCCAAAGGACACAGGTGGGCTTTGCAAAGGTACCTTCTTGTTAAAACCTCACAGTGCTTTTTCAGGATGACTCACTGTCTGCTTCGCTTGGCACCGAGGTAACGATGGTGTTTTTCCAGTGTTGGGTAATAAGAACTCTTAGAAGTCATGTTCAAGGTTTCTTCTCAGTCTATAAAATCACAGGTTGTGGAGATGAATCATGAGGTGAGCCTGAGGAGGAAACTCACCACCCTGGAGGGAAGGGTGCTTGCCTGCTGCCTCAGCAGATGTCACACCTGTTTCATCCTGTCATTTTGGTGTCTTTGGGTTAATATGCACTGTTGTGTTTCATTTCAAACATTGACCTGTTGTCAGCTTTATAGGCACGGTAAACTAGAGCCCAAGTGAGTTATGTTATTTGTGCTGAAATTAGGTTAAATACCTTAAAATTGTTTTTTGTTGTTTTTTTTTCTGAGGTTTAGGGTCTCACTCTTGTGCAGGCTGATCTAGAACTTGTTCTGTAGTCCTAGGCTGGCCTCGAACTCACAACAGTCCTCCCTTTGCCTCCAGAGTGCTAGGATTCAAGGCATGCGCCAACACACCCAGCCCTTTTTCAAGTCTTCTTGAAGGAGCATGTAGTTTACATCGGAAGTAGTAAAACATGGATATTTGTGAGGTTGGGCCACAAACATGCCTTGACCAGGGGCAGCTTGCTGCTCGGTTTTAATGTAATTTGACCAGTGTCCTTTCAGACGCTGGTTAGGAGTGATGGAGAGTGAGTTCTTCCAGGAAGAGTCAGTTAGATAAAGAACGAAATCATGGGTGTAGCGGCTCAGTGACTGTTTCCCTGCCCCTGATTGGAGAGGGGAAATGCCAAGGCACTAAAGAAACATTAGACAAGTGGTCGTGACACTTTCTTTGCTGTGTTTGGGCCAACTTGTGGGTAGGAAGTTGCATTTCTTTTTAAAGTGGACTGAAGGGTCTCAAAGCCAAGAAAAGCATCCATGGCAGAGAGGTCAGTGCTGAGGTTGGGCTTACCGAGCAAAGTAGTGGAGAGGAGGGAGCTGAGGTTTTTGTTTTTTATGAAGGAAAGACAATAAATGATAAGACTCAGGAACGTAGGATTTTAAGAAGACCACTTTCCTAATTTTGGGGCGTGTGTGTGTGTGTGTGTGTGTGTACATTTGAAGATGAGAGGAGAGTATGAATCTTCCTTCTCTTTTGTTCTCTTATTTCCTTGAGAAAAAAATCTCATTGAACCTGAAGCTCAGCATTTTTTGGTCAGACTGGCAGGCCAGTGAGCCCCAGCAAGTTTCCTGCTACATTCATCCCCTCAGGTCTTCGTGCTTGCATGGCGGGTACTCCTGAGCTGTCTTCCCGCCCCAGGTGATTGTTTCTTTATGCCACATGGTATCTAGATTTTGAAATAAGTATTGTTGGTAAGTATCTATGGCTATTGTAAGTGTGACAGTCATTAATTTTGTATTTTATTAATATTTCTTTTTTTTTTTTTTGAGATAGGGTATTGCTCTATACCAGGCTGACCTGGAATTCACTATGTAGCCTCAGGGTGGCCTCAAATTCATGGCAATAAGTTCTACACTACTTCTACTTCCCTACTTAGAGAGTAACAGGTATAATTCTCTGTAACATCTCTGGAGCCTCACTAAAACACTTGTACGACTTCTCATTCATTAGGGTTATTGCTAGTCTCCATATCTTGTCTCCAACCAAATAACCTATTCATTTATAGAATAATCTAAATCAGGTTATTTATAATAAAGGGCTCATCAACTCTTCAGTTATCGCCAGTGATGCATAATATGTGGGCCATCTTCTGGGTAGGAAGTTGCGTTTCTTCTTAAAGTGGACTGAAGGGTCTCAAAGCCAAGAAAAACATCCATGGCAGAGAGGTCAGTGCTGAGGTCTACTACTACCTCTGCCTCCCCAGTGCTTGGATTAAAGGTGTGCGACACCACACCCAGCTAATGTCTCCTTCGGATGAGTGTTAAAAAGCCTTTAAGGGCTGGAAAGTGGCTCATCGGTTAAGGCACTTGCCTCCAGTGCCTAAGGCCCCGGGTTCAATTCCCCAGGACCCACATAAGCCAGACCCACAAGGTGGTAGCCCTGGTGCCCTCTCTCTCTCTCTCTCTCTCTCTCTCTGCTTGAAATGAATAAATAACATATTTTTAAAAAGCCTTTAAGAGTAGGAATTGTATAAAATTGTGAACAATGATAAGTATTATAAGTAAAAAGAATAGTTCATAGTTAAGACCAGACCCCACTTCCTATTACCTACCTACATACCTTCAGATTCTTAAACCCAAAGGCGGGTAGCATTTCTCCTTTTTTTTTTTTTTTGCTGTGTTAATTCATCTCCCTAACATTTATTATAATCCTTAACCTTAATTACCCTTGTTTTTTTAAAAAAACTTTATTGACAGCTTCCATAATTATAGACAATAAACTGTGATCATTCCCTTTCCTCTACTTCCCCATCAGATCCACCCTCCATCATATCCCCTCCCCTTCTTTTTAAAAACATTTTTTATTTATTTGCAACCAGAGAGAGAGAGAAAGAGAAAGAATGAGAATGTGCGAGCCAGGGCCTCCAGCCTCTGCAAACAATGCATGTGCTGCTTTGTGCATCTGGTTTTATGTGGGTACTGGAATTGAACTTGGGTTGTTAAGCTCTGCAGGCCCTAACCACTAAGCAATCTCTCCAGCCCTCCCTTCCCCTTTTTAATTAGTTTCTCTTATTTTGATGTCATCATTTTTCCTCTTATTATAAAGGTTTGTGTAGGTAGTGTTAGGCACTTAGAGGTCATGAATATGAAGGCCATTTTGTTTCTGGAAGATGGCATTATAAGCAGTCCTCCCTTCCTTTGGCCCTTACATTCTTTCTGCCACCTCTTCCGAAGTGGTCCTTGATCCTTGGAGGATGTGATATAGGTGTCTCAGTGCTGAACACTCCACTGTCACTTCTTCTCAACATTATGGTGACTTTTTTTTGTTTTGTTTTGTTTTTTCAAGGTAGGGTCTCACTCTAGCCCAGACTGACCTGGAATTCACTATTAGTCTCAGGGTGGCCTTGAACTCATGGCGATCCTCCTACCTCTGCCTCCCAAGTGCTGGGATTAAAGGCGTGCGCCACCACGCCCTGCTATGGTGACTTTTATTTTTCAAGGTAGGGTCTCGCTCTTAACTCAGGCTGACCTGGAAGGATTCACTATGTGAATTAGGGTGAATTAGGCTGGCCTTAAACTCACAGCAATCCTCCTACTTCTGCCTCCTGAGTGCTGTAGCTAAAGGCGTGCGCCACCTTGCCCAGCTTATGGTGACTTTTGAGTCATTTCAGTGGTCACCGACATCTGAAAAGAGAAGCTTCTCTATCCAAAAGTGAGTAGCATTAATATATGAGTATACACATTAAAAACAGGGCAGTTTGGCGGGCATAATATATGCATTTAGCCAAACAGCAGGCATTACTCTATGGCTCATGACCTCCCCTGCCCTAGGCTTTTGACTAGTTCTTCAGTACCAGGCATGTGTTCTCTCCTCTGGAGCGGGGCCTCCAGTCCAATTAGAGAGCAATTGGTTTCCTCTATAACAAATGTGCCACTATTGCCCCAGTTGGCCCATTTAGCCTGGCTGGCCAGTCTTCAGATTTGCAAGATCCACTGCTGTTCATCATTGTTGATGATTCTCTCTCCCATAGGGCTGCATGCAGGGTAGCTTTTTCCAGTTTTCTGTCAGCTGGTTAACAGGGAGGAGGTTTCCAGCTCAGCTCAGCTTGATTTCTCAGTGACCTGCAGTCTTAGCATGTGGAGTCTTCAGCAGTAGGGTCTTACCACTTAGTTCTGATGAATACCCTTAATTTTTTTTTATCAGTATTTAAAACTCTTTCAACTTTATATACATTTCTTTCTGAGAGCCTTCCATTGACATTTAGAGGTGTGTCTTCCACTTTGAATACAGCATGTGATATTAAGCAGATCTGAAAGTTACTGGCAGAGAGGGGAGAAGGCCTATGGTGTGTTGGTGGGAGATTATGTGTATTGAATGCCGTATTGTTGTTGTGAATAAGAAAAATGGTTAGAAACATGAGAGATGACTGTGAAGGGACCACATATTATGCATCACTGGCAATAATTGAAGGGTTGATGAGCCCTTTTGTTATAAATAAAATAGAGTTGAGTTACAGGATATTGTGAATAAAAGATGCAAAGTGTCCTTAAAACATGAGTGTTTCTAAACTATTTTTAGGATTAGGGACATCTTCTTCATTGATGAGTGGTAATTTAACCTGGCTCTCTTGCTGCTATTCTGGATCCTTCCCCACTTCCCTTCTCTTTGTATAGATGGCATCAGCTTCTTCTGTGTATCAACAAATAGATTCCATTTGGTCCCTCTGAAGGAAGGGAGATTTGGAGCCAGGAAGTATACACACAATACTGTTTGTGTTCCTTAATCTTTTATTATGATAAATCAGAGGAATAATTGACCATGTAAATAAAGTAGGAGTTTTACATACTGATCAAAGTAGGGACATTTGAGATTAAGAATCACAATGAATGTGAGGGAGTTAAATTTATGAGTAGAGAGATTTGGGAGAAATGCTAAGTATCTAGGGTTAAGAAACATTAAGGATGTAGCTAGGCTTTCTGAGAATGGAAAGGTTTTAATTATGAGTGAATCTAGATATCCTGAACAAAGCTGAATTAATAGTTCACCTGTGCATGCATCTCAAAATAATAGGGGAACCCCCGAGCATTATGCTCACACATTTAATCCCACCTCCTTGAAGGCCACGAGATTGAGGCCAACATGGGTTTCAGAGCTTCAGGCTAGCCTGGGCTAGAGTATGACACCACCACCCTCAAAACCATAAAATTAAAAATAAAACTAGGGCTGAAGCGATGGCTTAAGCAGTTAAGGCGTTTGCCTGCAATGCAGAAGGACCTGAGTTCGATTCCCCAGTGCCCATGTAAAGCCAAATGCACAAGAGGGCTGGAGGCCCTGGTGTGCCCATTCTCTGTCTCTCTCTGTCTGCCTCTTTCTCTCTCTCAAATAAATAAATAAAATATTTTAAAAATATATTTAAAAAAATAAAACTAACAGGAGAAAACTTAAAAATAACCAGATGAGCTGTGAGAGAGCTCTGGTGAGAAGGCTCCATTGCTCAAGCCTGAGTTCAATACTCATATTGCAGGGCTTCTGTAAGGCTTCTGTCATCTCAGCACTGTACAAGATGGGAGGCAGAGACGGGATACTTTTCTAGAAGCTTTCGAAGCACAGCAAAAAGAACAACAGCAGAGCAAGATGAGAGAAACCCTGCCTTAAATTGGGTAGTGGTGGACAGACCCTAAAGTTGCCCTCTGCACACTCATATACACTAACATAATCACGCACACATATACATACACACACAATAAACCTTTTAAAAAAGAAATCTAAGGATACACAAGAAATTATTTGCTTGATTTCTACTGATTCCATCAAAGTTCAACCTGGTGAACTGAGCATTGGTGAGGAGTTACTTAGAGGAGTGTGGAGAACCCAGAGCGCAGCTGTAGCATCCAAATGTCTCACTCCTGCTTCAGTACGCCCCACCTCCATAGTTGGCATTGGTGGAGCTCCCCATTCCTTGGTCTTCCACCATCTATGTCCTCCATTTCTCCCTGAGGCCAGAGACCTTGTGCATCGTTGCACACAGCTGGCTAAGAAGACGCCTGAGATGTTAGGTGAGGGTCTCATGACCTTCCAACCCCTTCTCTTTAGGTGGGACATGTGACTAAGCCCAATCTTGAGCTGATATCTCATAGATCAGCTGCATCTGATAAAGATGTCCACACACAACACAGGTTCAAACCCAGCCTTGTGGATTGAAGAGGGCCTGAAGATTTAATGTGCACATAAGAAGCTTCTATAAAACCCCACAAAACTAGGTTGGGGAACTCCTGGATAGATCACATACACACATCTAGGGAGAGTACGGAAGCCCTGTGTGCATTCCGATATACTCACCCTATATATCTCTTTCACAGCTATTCATGTCCATTGTAATGTTCCTTCCAAATTAATAGGTAATCTAAATAAAATGCTTCTTTGAATTCTATAAATACTCAAACCCATGAAGGGGATTGTTAGGAAGCCCTGATTTACAGCTAGTCAGATTACATATGACCACTTATTACATCTGGAGTGGGGGCAATCTTTGGGATTGCACCTTCAGATTGTGGGTGCTGATGCCCTAGCCAGGGAGATAGGGTCAGGATTGACTTGAATCACAGAGCATCGAGCAGGTATCTGATGAATTGCTTGCTGTGTGGGAAAACAATCCCTATTGATAACGTGTTAGAGTGATGTGCTGAGGGCAGCATTATGTAAGCATGTAGGGAAACAGTGTGTCCAGCTTTCTACTCGTCACCTCCTGAGAACTGCATTCAATTGCCACTGGAGTCTGATCAATTTAGGGAAAGTGGACATTTTAGCAATATTTAGTTTCATTTTTTCAGGCTTTGCAAGCAAGTATCTTTAACTGCTGAGCCATCTCCCTAGCTTATGGGCTTGAGCCCCTTGGTAGCCAGCATTACAGATGTGCCACTAAACCTGCTTTCCACCCTCCAGCAGCTTCTCTTCATCTTTTATACATTATTTCAGATTCTTTTTGTTAACTAACAGTATAGCCAGTCTTCAATAATGGACATTTAGCTGTTAAAAATTTTTTTGCCACTGGAAACATGCTGCAACATTTGAAGACATCATTGTAGACTGCTTTGGTGTGTGAATTCTTTGGGAATAGGAACAGTATTCTGTCCCCTTGCTTAGTTGTGTGTAGTTGTCTCTTTCGTTAATGCCTCAGTTGACAAAAAGAGAAAGAAATAATTGCATTTCTTTACCGACTCCTGCTTGGTCTGTTCAGACAGCTCCAGACACATCCAAGGTTGGGGAGATGGCTCCGTGGTTAAGCACACCTGTCTCTTAAGCATAAGAACCTCACAGCTGGAAACTGCTAAGTTTGACTCCCCAGGCCCATGTAAAAAGCCAGGTCTTTGGGGGTGGAGACTACAGATTTGCTGTTGCTCTCTGACCAATAGCAGCTCTGGCTCCTGAAAGTACCAGGATAAATGATCAGAAAGGACATCCAGAGGCTGAAGAGATGGCTCAGTGGTGAAGGCACTTGCCTGCAAAGCCTGAAAGCCTGATGGTCCCACATTCGATTCCCCAGTGCCCACATAAAGCTAGATACACAGAATAGCACATGCATCTGGAGTTTGTTTGTAGCAGCTGGAGGCCCTAGCATGCCCATTCTAGCTCTCTCTCCTTACAAATAAATAAATATTAAAAAAGAAAAAGACAGGCAACATCCTAATCTGGCTTCCACATGCATGGAGCATATACACCTGTACACATATGTGCATGCCACACACATATTCTGCATGTACATACAAAAAAAAACCCAATCAGGATACTAATCTCTTTGAAGTCTGTTCTAGAAGTTATTCTTTCTTAAAGCATTGTCATAGTTTGATCCAGGTGTCCCCCACAAACAAATGATCCTCAGTTGATGGCAGTTGGGGAATTAAAACCTCACTAGATCTGTGTTGTTGGGGGCGGGCTTATGGGGTTATAAGCCAGCTTCCCCTTGCCAGTGTTTGGCACACCTTCCTGCCATTGTTTGCAGTGCTGTGGCGGAGGTGATGACCACCCCTCTGCTCATGCCATCATTTTCCCTGCCAGGATGGAGTCTCCCCTGGAGTCCATAAGCCAAATAAACCCATTCCTCCACAAGCCTCTTTTGTTTGGGTTCTTTCTGCGCAGCAACTAGAATGCTGACCGCAACAGCATTTTCTAGGGGCCGTGCTTTTGATGCAGGGGGTTTTCTGTTGCTCTCTAGCCATCCAGGGGTCTAGCTGTCTAGCAGTTTTGGGTTCATTCTTTAGGATGAACAAAGAATTGGATGCCCCAGGACAGACACACTTGGAGACTTGGAGAAAATGCAGGTAACAGGTTTATTATGAACAAATGATCCCATTGGGATAGGATGGGTCCCAGAGCTGGGAATCCCTCCCAGTGGGCTTCAGATTGGGGTTTTATAGCATTACTCACTTCCCTCTTCCCTTATGCAAATGATGGATTCGGTTCTTCTTATTGGTCCGTCAAGTCAAGAAGCTTCCTCTCTGTCAGGTCTGTCTGATGTTCAGTCTGCAGTGGCTTTTTTGATGCTCTCCAGGTGCATCCTGGCTCCCCGTGCACTGCCTGATTCTGCCTGGGTCACACCGGCTATAGCCAGGACCAGGCTCTTGCACAGTGGCTGTGGGTGTGGTGTCTGTGGCCCCTCCTAGCAGGACACTGAGCTTCCTGTGCAGCAAATACCTCCTTCAGGGCCACGTCTCATGGCCTGCCTGCCTTGTGCTGTACTCTGTTGTCTGGAGGCATCACCCATCTGTGCCTACCCCAGAGGTCAGCTGGGCTACATAGTCAGTTCCAGGCCAGCGAGGGATAGTGGGACCCCATCTAAACAAAGTGGGAGGATGACCCAGTCAGTTTGGATCCCCAGCACCCAGGTATGGTGGTGCGACCTGGGAGGCACAGACGAGCGGATCCCCAGGGTAAGCTGGCTACCTGGACTAGCCAAATTGGTGAGTTTTGGGTTCAAGTGAGAGGCCCTGAGGCCTCAGTAAATGAAATGGAGAACAATTGACGAAGATATCCACCACCAGCCTCTGGCCTCCACACACACATGCACACACATGTACATACATGCTTACATATACACATGTACCCATATACATATGTTTTATGCACACACACATGCACATTTTTTAAAAGTTCAGTTTTTAATTTAATGTTCATTTAGATGTTGCCTTTTCTCATTAATTGCAGTGGCCATTGGACATGGGAATATTTCTCATTTTTAGATTTATATTGATTGATTCATAGGACAGCATGTGAAGAATTAAATATTTAAAAAGACTCACCCTAATTTTAGCCAATAGCAGGCTTTCCTATTTTTAATATTTATGAAAGAGAATGGGCATGCCAGGACCTCCAGCCATTGCAAACAAAATCCATATACCTGCACCACTGTGCATTTGGCTCTATGTGGGTACTGGGGAATCAAACCCAGGTCCTTAGGCTTTGCAGGCAAGTGCCTTAACTGCTGAGCCATCTCTCTAGCCCTCCTATTTTATGAATAAACTCAATGAGATAGTTAAAAATCTAACTAACAAAATTGGCATTTCTGGCCGTGGTTTTTGTTAAGAATCTTCTAGCCTGTTGTCCTTTTTTCATTGTGTTCTTTTTATATACAAGGAGGGTTTGGAAAATATGAAACCCCGGTCTCCCCAGGGCCTTGTGCATGTTAGGCTGTCATTGCACACTCAGCTATATCCCCAGCCTGGGAAGCACTCTTATTAGGACCTGTAAATATAATGGGACAGTTGCTTTTCAGAACTAACTTGGCATAGATCCATTTATTGCAAACATGTTTTATTCTAAGTTACTATGAAACTTTATGAGTGTGTGCTTTATAAAATTAACCAAAGGGCCACTGTTAATTTACCACAACCAGCTAGTGAAGTTTTGCCTGGAGTGAAACCAAGGTGTGATGGATGGATGGAGCACTGGACGTGGTCATGGGGCAGTAGTGATCTGTCTTAGTGCTGCTGGGGCTGTAGAGCATTTCCTTGACTAATTCATTCATCTTCCCAGAACCTAAGAAGGCATTAATATTCCTGACACAGTGAGTTATAGATCTGAGATAGATGTGGTTAAGCTTGTTAGAATAAACACGTGGTGATATAAATGTTGTTATGATGAATAGGTGAATGTACTGTAAAAATTTTCAAAATATTCATTTATTTATTAGGACGAGAGCGTGTGAGAGAGTATGTGTCTGCCAGAGCATCTTGCCACTGCAAACACGTGCTCCAGACATGGGTGCCAGTTTGGCTTCTGGTTTTACATGGGTACTGGGAAATCAAACTTGGGTTGTTAAGCTTTACACATAAGCTCCTTAACCACTGAATCATCTCTCCAGCCCCTATAAAATCTTTCTAGCAGTGTACACCCTGTTTAGTGTGTAACAATGAACAATTATTACCCTTATGTAAAGATATATTTTCAGACTGGGTGACCCTTCAGTCAGTTTTGACCACTTTTTTATATTTTTTAATTTTTTTATTTGCAAGGAGAGGGGAGGGGAGGGGAGGGAGACGAACGAGAGGGAGAGGGAGAGGAAGAGGGAGAGAAATTGTTATTACACCAGGGCCTTTAGCTGCTGCAAACCAACTCCAGATCCATGTGCCACTTTGTGCATTTGGCTTTACGTGGGTATTGGGAAATTGAACCCTGGGCTGTTAGGCCTTGACCGCTAAGCCATCTCTTCAGCCCTGACCCTTTTTTTGTTGTTTCCAGGTAGAGTCTCACTCTAACCCAGGCTGACCTGAAATTAACTATGTAGTCTCAGGTTGGCCTTGAACTCAGCAATACTCCTACCTCTGCCTCCTGAGTACTGGGAGTAAAGACGTGTGTCACTTTTTAAAAACACTTTAGCTGTGGATTTAGTGGGTGAAGGTTCATCCATTTGACCTCTGTCTGCAGGCCTAATAAAGATTGCAGTTCTTTCTAAAACTCATTATCAGATAATTCGAGTTATCTTTTGCATTCTCCACCATGTATGGATGAAACCTTAATTTTGCAAGGGAAACAATCTATGGTTTCTACATATGCTAAGATGATAACATATAAGAACAGAAATTGACTTACTAGTTGCTGGACATCTAGAGATGCATTTGATTGCTTGTATGGTTCCAGATAGAAATGACTTGTAATATTTATTTTGCAGTGAGGGCCGAGGCAAACTGACCGTGTTTTCAGTTAAAGCCATGCTGGCCACCATGTGCGGTGGAAAGATGTTGGACAAATTGAGATGTAAGTATTTTCATATTTTGGAAATGTTTTCAAATTAAGACTGTTAAGCAGTTTTAACTGAATGAGTATTTTCAGAGCTCTTTTGTGTGTGCTTTAATTACATCACTTGATCAGAGAGCATGTGAGCACTGCCGCCTACTGTTCAGATGGAAAAGTTGATTGGTTTAATCTATTTTTAGTGAGGTTTTTTTTTGTGCCCGTGTATGTGTGTGGCATGCATGCATGTTCATATGTATTGGGCACAGGAGTGTGAATGTGCATATATGTTGGACTGAAGATGCTGTTCAGTGTCTCCCTTAGTCATTCTCCACCTTGTTTATTGACTACAATTTTTTAAAAAATCTATTTTTCTATCTAGTTTTTGTTTTTTTCAAGGAAGTCTCACTCTAGTCCAGGCTGACCTAGAACTCACTTCTAGTCCCAGGCTCAAACTCTTGTCAGTCCTCTGAGCGCCCGGTTTAAACCGTACCCAGCTCACCTTGTCTATTGAGACTGGATCTCTTACTTGAACTCAAGGCTTACTGATCGGGCTAGTCTAGCTAGTGAGCTTGCCCCTGGGACCCTGTCTCTTGCACTCCCAGTGCTGATACTACAGGTCAGCCGCCTGGCATTTCCATAGGAGCTGGGACCCAGAGTCCAGTCCTCGCACTTGCCTGGCAAGTAATTTCTTCACTGAACCACGGCCCAGCCCCTTGGTAGTGTGAAGGTGAGAAAACCAAAGAGGTTCAGAATAATAATACTGACACTTAAAAGACCCTTTAGAAGTGTCAAACAGCCCAGCTCGATTCCCCAGCACCTTCGTAAAGCCAGATACACAAAGTGGTGCGTGTGTCTAGAGTTCATTTGCCACGGCAGGACTCTGGTGCATCCATGCTCATTCTTTCTCTGTCTGTCTGCCTCTTTCAAATAAATAAATAATAATATATTTTTTAAAAAAAGAATTATTTTAGGGCATTATTTGGCTCATTGTCTTAAATCTTCATTTCAAAATTAGCTGCAATGTAGTTTTGGTAATAAAATTATAGTTTTAAAAATACTATCATGTTTTGTTTTTTTAAAAAGTGTATTTCAAAATACTACTCTTTGGGGCTAAAATCTTATATTTTCTTAATACAGTGTGGTGTTTTTGAGGGATGACTGGATGAAATTATATTTCATTCAAACATAAGTTGTAATTTTGTCTTTTTTAACTTTAATTATAATTATTTGAGAGAAAGAGAGAGAGAGAGAGAGAGAGAGAGAGAGAGAGAGAGAGAGAGAGAGAGAGAGAGAATGAGTATGGGTGTGCCAAGGCCTCTTGCCACTGCAAATAAACTCGAGACACATACACCATCTTGTGCATCTGACTTGAGGTTGGTACTGGGGAATCAAACCTGGGCTGTTGGGCTTTACAAGTGCTTGTAAACACTTAGCAATCTCTCCAGCCCCGGAATGTTGTTGTTGATGATGATGATACCAGGTGAAGGATGATTCTGTAGCTTTAGTTTCTGTGATTAAATATGCTACATTTATATAGTGTCAGCTCACTTGGCACTTAGTAAATGCTTAAACATTTGCCAAATATAAATTACTGATTGAATACTGACAGTACTACAATTCTTTGTTGTAATTGTATCAATTTGTAAAGCATGGAAAAATTCCAAGAGGTAGCAGTGTGTGTGTGCGCACGTGTGTGCGTGCGTGCCACAGAACTTTGCCTAATCCCTGACAGTCATGCCTTATTTATTTACTTATTTTTGATCCAGATTTTTAATGAGCTTTGAACTTTTTGGAGAAACACAAATTGACCAAGATTCAATGGCACAAAAGCACACATGCCAAATAGGGATTTCAGCATACGTAGAAAGCCGGTCATGGCACCGCGGGCGCTGATGTGGTGAGAGCTGCTAGGAGGTTCAGGGATGCAGCCCAGTGGTTGAATGTTTGCCTGGTATGTGAAAGGGAAAGAACTGTGCGAGCTCACTCATGGTTAAGCACAATGTTTATCTTATTCAGATGCATTTTAAATAATGATTTCTCTCCCCCACTTTTTTTGAGACAAGCTCTCATGTAGCCCAGGCTCACCTCCAACTTACTGTATAGCTGAGGATCACTTTGAGCTCCTGATTCTCCTGCCTCTAGCTCCCAAATGCTGGAATTATAGGTATATGCCACTATGTCTGGTTTATGAGGTGCTAGACTTGAATCCAGGGCTTCACATGTGCTGGGGTCTTAAATTTATTAAAATCGAAAAAATTTGTATAAGGGCTCCTCCGCTCATTACATTCAAGGTTGTAGACTTCCACCGTATTTAGGAATTCATTGCCATCAAATCCTCCCACTGCATAAATGGTGCTTTATACAGCGTGGCCCCAGCATCGCTCCTTGGCAAAGTCATACTTCCATCATCTTCCACTGCTTTCTGGTTGGATCATACATCTCCACACAGCTGATGACATGAGAACCATCAAAGCCACCACCCGGGAACAGTTTTCCATCAAGAACAGCTGCTCCAGCTCCACATTCGTGGATGCTATTAAAGTCCAGATGTTATTTTCAGAATTTTCACTTTCTACTGTGATCAGACAATTCCAAGATGCTGCACCTCCGATAATCACATGACCACCAAGCTTACACACTGCAGACTGGCGTCTACGATGCTAAGAGGAGCTCCTGTGTCACAGGATCAAATGCATCCCAATGTTTCAGTCCTTTCTGACCATGTGGATCAGAGCCACCAACAGTGTGTAATTTCTCATTTCGAGCACACATGCCTTCATTACAGTGGTTAGTTCTCAACTCAGTGCAACTCAGGTCATCCGAGTGGCCCCAGTCCACTTGCCACACACAGCTGGCCTTTAAGTACAGCTCTTGGTTCTCATGGGAGCAAGAAAGGACCAGTGATCTGTATGCTGATCATAACATTGAACTGTTTGAAGATGTTCCTCTCGGTTCTAGCCACCTGCAGCTGTGAGCTTGCCATTCATCTATGCTGTCCCCAGACCAGAGCAAGCATACTGCATGGGAGATAGGGGCTTTCCTATGAGCTTGTCTGGTTGCATCTCAAAGCTCTTGGTGGTGAGCTCTGCGGGCTATTTCGCCCATGAAGGAAAATGACACAGACAACACCATCTAGCACAGTCAGGCACAAGTAAGTGTTACTTGAAGTTTTTTTCCGGAAGCATGATATTCCACTCATGTTTAGGGCTTTGCACGGAAGCATTTGGAGGAGAGAGACATCCGGAGGACCTGCTACTTACCTGCCATGACCATTCTCATGTGGTGACCTTTTCTGCACAAACTGAATGTGGTCATCATCACTGCCAAACACTCCAGCCTGTCCACCTAGTCGGTTCCCATCAGGCAGCTTGAGATCAGCTGAGTAGAACAAGGTTGGAACCTCTTCCATCAGCCCTTCTGTTCTCCCAGATGCTGCGCTGTGCCCGCTAGCTGGTGCTGTGCAAGCAAACATCTTCCAGCATCACCTCCAGCTCGTTGTGGAAGCTTTAGAAATTCCTCCTCTTCGGAAACTTGTAACAAATGCTCCGGAATCAACCGTACTCAACAAACAGGAGTCTCCCATACAATTCGCAAAATTTCATTAAGAGATGTAGCTACTGACATCCATTCTGGATAGTAAATAATCACCGCAAACCTGCTTTAAAGGGTCCGTCTTCAGCCTCTTTGCTGCAGAACGCACATCTTTCACTAATTCCTTACCAGCTTTCAACTGAGCAGTGTATGTAAGACTTCAGCAAGACTTCAAAGGCTTATGATTGAGATCATCAAATTTGAGACGAGAAACCCCCCTGAGGATCACTATCACTATTAACGATGTCAAATAAAGAGGGGCTACAGCAAGCCAGCAGCCTCCCACGGCCACACACCTGACGTCCAGCATCCCAGAACTGGCCACTTCCTCAGGCATTCAATTAGGCAACAGAAGACTCAAGAAAATTTTCATCTTCCTCATAAATTTGGCTACTATACTTGTGAGAAATCTATTATTGGAGCTCAAATGATTCAGAGTCAAAGAAGTGTTTAAACGATGTGCTTCGTTGAGGTGTGTAGACAGGTGGCTGGAGTGAGTTGCATGTCTTAAGCTCTAATGGTGCTTCCAAAACTTATCAGGCTTGAAAAGTTACATAATCAAGTCCTTAAAAGCTATAGACACAAATTTCTTCTGTGATAATCATTGATCATAATCTGGTTCATCTCTGAAGAGATGGAACAATTTGATGGGGCGCATGGGGAATCAGCCCAAGGAAACATGCCTCGAGGTGGCGGCGGAGGGCAGGGCTTTGCAGAGGACCACCGGCCAGCCCCAGGAGGCTGCGACAAGAATTCCCATTTTTTACATGTTTTGAGACACTACATTTTGAGTATAGAAAAGATGACCTGAGGTTCTCTCTACCTGTTTTGGCCAGTTGACTCATAGTTGTTTCGCTGCTTGCTTCCTGTAGAGGGATCTCTTTCTGTTCAGAAGTTAGCCCCCTTCACCTGGTCTTCACTGTGCACCAGCCCTTGTCCTGCGATGAAAGTGCTTGTTTAATCTGCATGGGTGCTGTCCATGTTTATACTTCCGAAATAAATCTTTTAGAACTGGAAGCAAAAAATATCCTCCATGTTCACATTTTATGAATTAGAAAAAGGAGAAAAGAAAAACCTGTTTTTCTGGGTTAAGTCCCTTGGTTAGTTGAAAGATGATAGGAGTTAGGAGTCATTTGCCTGGGAAGACTTTCATAAAAAGAAATTGCCCTCTTGATAAAGGTGCGCCTTTAGTTTGAGCAACTTTCACCTTGCAGAAGACTATAGTAGGAAGAAAGGGAGCTGATATAGACGGTGAGAAACAACCTGTAAAATCAGTCATTATCACCAGAAAAAAATTGAACCATGTGCCCGTAGTGGATTCACAACATTATTTTGTCTATTACATGAAGGATCAAATTTTTATAAATTATATGACATGTTCACTTAAAGCTCCATTATGGGGTTTTCACAAGTGATAAAACCTACTTTTAAAAAAAAGCTGGAAACCACTGCCAGGTTTCATTAATTTCTTTCAGAGTTATTTAAATAGGAAAAGGATTAAGGGGAAATTAATGGATAGTCTGGAAGTAATTCATCTCATAATGAAACAAAAGTATAAGGCTTTAATTAGAGGACTAAGTTTTACTCGTTTTTCATGCTAGAGGTTAAACGTGGTGGTTCCTACCTGCTGTGCATGTGTGCCAGCCCTTTTCTTGATATTTTATTACATTTTATTGTCTCGTTTACTTAAGATCATTTACTACAAGTAGTGTATCACAGTAGTTTAGATTCATTATTTGCTATGCTTCATATAAGATTAAAAAGTTAACTTCATTTTATACCATTTTTCTTTGGAGATTAAGAGAAGCCTAGCTAAAAACCAACAACATTAAATCAGTAACTCAAGAAGTAATGACATGATTTTTGGCTCTGGCAGTATTTCTTTTCTTAAAACAAATAAACATGCTTCTGTTTTGCTCCTATAATATGGACCTACTATATTCTAATTTATTTTTTCATGATTAAAAAATTCTGTGAATCTTGACCTGGGAGATGAGTCTGCAATTAAGGCACTTTTTTGCAAAGCCAACGACCCAGGTTTGATTCCTCAGTAGCCATGTAAAAGCCAGATGCACAAAGTGGCACATGTGTCTGGAGTTTGTTTGCAACAGCTGGAGGCCCTGGCACGCCCCCCCCCCCCCTTACAAAGAAACAAATGAGTAAAATTTAAAATATATAAAAATTTTCTGAATCTTTTTACAGGACAAAACAAGTGAGTATTACTTAGACATACTTTTTGGTGGATGTGGCTAGTCACATCACTATCCAATTGATATTCTTCTTTATTTCTCTGAATGAATTAGATATAGATTTGTTGCTGTTTCTTTGTGATTATGAAATAGTACATGTGAATTTTTATGCACCCAGTAGCTAAATAAAGCCCCTAATCCTGTTACTTCCACTGGTGGCTGCAAATTAACTGAGAGTTAGTTTATGTCTTATGCATACACTGAGTACTAACAGAAAATTTAACTAGGAAGTGGCTTAAATATATTAGGGTTTATTTTTCTCATGTAAACATAAGTCCAGAGATCTGCCGGACGTGGTGGCGCACGCCTTTAATCCCAGCACTTGGGAGGCAGAGGTAGGAGGATTGCCGTGGTTCAAGGCCACCCTGAGACTACATAGTGAATTCCAGGTCAGCCTGGACTAGAGCGAGACCCTACCTCGAAAAAAATACAAAACAAAAACAAAAAAAGCTCAGAGCCTAGTACGTTCAAAAGTTGGGCCTATGACCTAAGTGCTACCAAAAACTCCAGTTTCTCCTGTCTTCTTGCTCTGCCACATGGCTTTCTTCCTCCGGATCACAAGTTGACTGCTGTTTCAGGCCTCATTCCAGGCAGAGAGAAGAAAGAGGTACCTCTGTTAGGAAAGCTTAAGGTTTTCCAGAAAGCTATTCCAGAGTTACAATGTGCAGAGGGGGCTGGGAAGCCTTTTTTTAAAATGGGCACAGTGCCACTCTAAACACAGCCGGCATTCAGTTCATAAGGAAGAAGGGGAAATAGTGTTGAGGTGTCTGTCATGTTGCACATAGACCTTTTGTTTTCATTCCAATTGAATGATTATTTTCCTAATTATAAGTAGCCAGCTATTTAAGAATGGAATCACATATGTCATTCACCCACTTAAAGAAATGGATTGTTCCCACCCAGCACTCTCTGTCTGTGGTCATTCTTGAGTTGTGGCCATGAGCTGTCTGCAGGATGGTTCCCCTCGACAATGTGCTCATCAGTCTATGTAGAAGTCTATGTAGAAGCCTGGTATGGCTTCTGGCTTCAGTTTGCTTCTTTCAGTCAGGGCTGTCAGCATTTTCCCAAGATAGAAACTTAGACTAATCCTAACCTTTGGCCTTCTTTTGTTCCCTACTCTGCTTTGCCATCACGAGCAGTTCCTAGCATGGAAGCGCCTTGGCTTGAAGCCGCTCTCCCCACGCCTCTGGTCATTGCTGTAATTCAAGCTCAGTGCTGCACTCCTGCGTCATTCACAGGCTCGTCCAGGTCGCACCTCCAGTTCCATTCTTCCTGTCAAAAAAGAAAGCTCCTTCTTTATCCTGAAAAATACAAACACAATCTCCGTCAGAGAATGAGATCAGTATCGGTTAACAAATATACACCAATCTGGATTACCTAGCTTCTATTTTTAGTAGCCTCCCCGGCAGTCACTCGCATAGTGCATCTTTTCTTGGGAGCCCCAGAGTATGGGATCCGGTGCATATCGCCCTGAATCCCCGGTTCCAATCAAGGGTTCCCCCTCACTGAGTGGAATATTTGGCCGAATTTAATAGCTGTTGATTGTCTCCCCCAGGCTCAGGCTCCTCCATTGCACATGTGCTCCTTTCTTGGTTTCCTTTTCTCTCCCAGTAGGAGGTGTGTTCAGCCTACTCGTGGCCTCAGACTGTATTTCATGCCAGTGGTCTGTTTACACCAGCTGTCGTTGTTCAGCTTCCCCTGGCAGCTTGTGTAGTGTCTTCTGGCACTGTACTAACTGCCATCTGGGGGCTGGTTACCATTCCAGACCTCAAAGGGTCTCTCGAAGCTGAATGATGGTATTCTGTGGTTTCTTCAGCAACAGGGTTTTGCCTCAGGCCTGGGGAGGGCGTTCAAGAGCCTTGACAGAATTCTGTCTTGTTTTTGTAACCTCATGGGTCACTTTGGTCAACAGCTCAGTGAGGGAAGGAACCATATAACCCTACCAACCGACCGCAGGCAGAAAGCTGAGATCCTGGCAAGAGATGAGCCACCACAGTCATATAGTGGAGGATCCATATGGAACCCCACAGAGAATGATGGGATGAACAAGGGACCCACAGCCGTAGCCATTCAGTCAACAAAGGATAAGCCAGTGAGATAGAAACCAATGATTCCCGACACAAAAAACCCCTAAGCTCACAACATTAAAGCATCCTTAATACTCACCCACCACGACTCAGGGAACTGAGCGGAAGAGGGGGTGGAAAGACTGTGAGAGCCGTGGTGGGGGAGAATATCAGAGACTTGGCAACCCTCAGTAACAACACACTTGGGACATGAGAACCCGGCTGAAGACTGGGCTATCCATGGTCCCCTACCACAAGGACTGATCCAGACGGCCCACGGAGGAGGGTATCCAGCTGACTGGTGATAGGGAAGGGGGGCAACGGGGAATTGGGGATAACAACTCATTGTTGGCCCACTAAACAATGTAACTCATTATGGACAATAAAGAAAAAAAAACTCCTTTTAAAACATTTCACTCCTACTTAAAAGGTTTTAAAATCAAATACAACTGCTTTTTTCTTTCAGAATTTTCTTTCATATCAGAAATAATATTCATACTCAATCCTTATTTCTCAGTCTGAATGTTCTGCCATGGTCAGAATGTTACCTTCAGTGCCTGCTTCCTGTTTACCGCCAAATAAAGACATACTCTATAAATTCCCATCAGGAAGGCCTTAGCCCTCTCTTTGGGTGAATCTCCTAATCCAAACGCCAGCCTACTTTCACTCAATAATTTCAAATCTTGTTAGGACTTAGCATCTAAATTCTTTTACGTTTTCTTTTTATTACTTTATGCATGTATGTGTATGATGTGCACGTATGGATACATGCTCATACAAGTGGGGGGTGCATGTGCCTGTGGAAGGTTATCTGCCTCACTTGCTCTCCACCTTCTTTTTTTTTCCACCTTGTTTTTTGAGACAAGGTCTCTCATTGAACCTGGGGCTCAAAGATTGGGCTAGACAGGCTGGGCAGCAAGTCCCAGGGGTCCTGCTGTCTCTGCCTCTCCAGCACTGGGACGATAGGCATTATCGCCATGCCCTGCCTTTTTTATATTTTATTTATTTGTTTGAGAGGGAGAGAAAGTGAGGAAGGAAAGAGAGAGAGAGAGAGAGAGAGAGAGAGAGAGAGAGAGAGAGAGAGAGAGAGAGAGAGAGAGAGAGATTGGGTGTGCCAAGGCCTCTAGTCACTGCAAACAAATTCCAGATGCATGTGCCACTTTGTGCATCTGGTTTTATGTGGGTACTGGGGAATCGAACCTGGATTCTTAGGCTTTGCAAGCATCTTTCTCTCCAGCCCTATGCCCAGCTTTTACATGGGTGCTGGGGATATGAACTCGGGCCCTTAGGCTTGTATGTCAAACACTTTACCAACTGAGCTGTCTCCCCAGCCCTCTTGTAGAACTCCCTTGGGCCAGGGATCTAGCTCAGTTGGTAGAGTGTCTGCTTAGCATTCACAGAGCCTTGGGTTTGATCCCCAGCACCATATAAACCAAATATATAATCCTAGCATTTGGGAAGTCGACAAAGGGGGATCAGAAGTTGAAAGCCAGCCTGGGCCACATGAGACCCTGTTAAAAAAAATCCCCCAAACCAAATTACCCTACGGAGTGATAGTCTAACATTTTATCTTACTTTATTAATTTAATTAAAAATATTTTTCATTCACTATATATTCTAATTGAATCTAATGCATTCATGTATATTACATATGTTATATAGTTTATAGATTTCTCATAAACCCGTTCATGATGAATATATCAAATGTGAATTTTTAAAATGCTACTTTTGAAAAATCTTCAGGAAGTTGTTTTCTGTTCAAATTTAATTTGGTTTTTAAGAAAGCTCATAGCTTGAAGAAAAGTTTAGGTCATGTTTCTTTGCCACGTTGTTTTGAACGCTTGGTGATTTTTCTTCTATGAGTGAAGAAGAGGCAACTGGAAACAAGAACTCTGTGTGAAGAGAAATAAGTATTTCTCGAAACATCTTTCCTGTCTTCTTCACTGGTCTTAATGTAAAAATAGGGTTGTGTAATGCCAAATGTCTCTGGATAGAAGAGGTCATTTGGATTACTTTCTTTTTTTATTTTGGAACTCAATAAATAGAATATTTGAAAAACATTTTTTATTTAGTCAATTTGTTCCCTCTTGGGTATTTAATTGCACCACTGGAGTATGAATTTACATATACAGTATAATTTCACTATCCTGTCATCACAGCACTAACATATTCACATTCATAAGCTCAAATATTCATGTGTCTTTTTGTTTGTTTGTTTGTTTGAGGCAGGGTCTCATGTATCCCAGGCTGGCCTTGAACTCCTGAACTCTTCTTCATTCTCCTGCCTCCATCTTCCAAATGCTATGCACACATGCTTTATATAAACACAGATGCTTAGGAGTGAAGACATGCTACCACAAATTTTCCATGGAACAGTGGGTAGCATAAATAAAATTATTCAGTTGTACTACACATACTCAAAAAAGAGTTGGGGGAACATATCTGAATGGTGTTTGATTTGGATTTAGGTACAGTACTAAGTGGATTGAGTGGATGGGGTTGAGAGGCCTTGTCCACAAAGGTATAATGTTAATAATAATGAAAATAGTTTGAATATTACTAAAATCACAACTTTATGGTACTTTTACACTTGATCTTAGCCAAAAAGCCAAGAGGCAAATTCTTTATGGTACTTTTGAATAATAATCTTTTAGTATAGAGCCATTTATAAAAAGCCTATATTTTTGTATAGTTTGACTTTATTTGGTTTTGTTTTTATAGATATTTTCTCCCAGATGTCAGATTCCAATGGCTTAATGATATTTAGCAAGTTTGACCAGTTTCTGATGGAAGTTCTGAAGCTCCCAACAGCTGTCTTTGAAGGGCCATCCTTTGGTTACACAGAGCACTCAGTCCGCACCTGTTTTCCACAGCAGGTAAGGACCATTTGACAAGATCTAGGGCGAGAGGAACTCTTATCTGTCATTCCATCTTCTACCATATTTCACCAGACAGCTTCTAGTCTAGGATATATAAGATCTTGAGTTGGGGGGGGGGGGAAGTAGCTTTAAAGAAGGGTAGCTGAATAAAAGTAGGGAGGTAAAAATTCACTTGCAACTTGTGGGAAAAATCTTTTCTGGAAAAAAATGACACTAAATGAAATGTTTAAAGAAAAATCTATTTTTAATTCTTTAATATTTTATTATTTATTTATTTACAAACAGAGCTAGAAGAGAGACAGACAGAATAGGTGCACCAGGGCCTCTAGCCACTGCAAATGAACTTCAGGTGCATGTGCCACTTTGTGCATCTGGCTTTACATGGATACTAGGGAATCAAGTCCAGTTTGTTAGGTTTTGCAGTCAAGTACTTTAACCACTGAGCCATCTCTCCAGCCCAAGAAAAATATTTTAGTAAGTGTTTACATTATTGCTACCGGAATTAATTTTTTCAAATGAGTTCTTTAACCTGTGAAGTATAGGTGTTTTGGCATAAAACCATAGCAATACTGGATTGTTGTTTCTTGAGCACTAGAGACAGGGAAGGCTGTACAGTGTTAAGCTGCCAGCATAAAGTCTACCTTCTCATTGCTGTGCAGAAAAGAACCTGACCAAAGGCAGCTTGTGGAGGAATGCATTTATTTTGGCTTATGGACTCAAGGGGGGAAGCTCTAACATGGCAGGGAAAATGATGTCATGAGCAGAAGGTGGACCTGACTAAAGGCAACTTGTGGAAGAATGGGTTTAATTTGGCTTACAGACTTGAGGGAAAACTCCTTTATGGTAGGGGAAATGACGGCATGAGCAGAGGGTGGACATCACCTCCCCCAAAGCACTGCAAACACTGGCAAGGGGAAGCTGGCTTATAACCTCCATAATCCCGCCCCTAACAACACAGCTCCAACAAAGTTCTAATTCCAAAACTGCCATCATCTGGGGATCAAGCATCCAGAACACACTAAGTTTGTGGGGGACACCTGGATCAAACCACTACAGATAACACTTCCCTTCTTATGGGTCATAAAGATGGATTTGATTTCTTTTTGTGTGCTTTGCCTTGAAGCTGGTATAAGTGTGTTCTTGGGATGTTAACTCTACCTCAGAAATTAAGGGCAGAGTAGACATTCATAGCAACACCCATTTTTAAGGTAGAGCGTATTTAAAAGAAACAAGGCTATTTAGAAAATTATGAAAAGTGAAATTAAGAAAAATATTTATATAAAACCAGTGATAAAACAAATAGTGGAAATAGGATATTAACCTAGTCTGAAAATATCTTGTCATAATATATTTATTGGATAGTAAAGGAAACATTAACTCTACTGTGAGAACTCTTATCAGGCATGACTTCAGTCAGAAGAGCAAAGTACCAGTGAAGGATAGCTTATGAGTTGAGTTGAGAACTGTAAAACCCCGTGTCAGACTTTCCTGCCATGAAACTTAAAGCCTCAATCAAATCTTGAGAAAACATTAGACCAAACCAAGCAAAGAGATTTCTACAATGTAACTGAACACCTAAAACATGTCAGTGTCATAAAGGACCCCCCAAAAAATGGTGGAAGCATTCTATATTAAAGAAGTCTAGAGAGATGTGAAAACGGAATGCAACCCATGATCAAGGGCTTTTTTTTTCTCCTGCTTTAAAAACACAGGATAATTGTAGTCAGCTCCACGTTGCTGGGATGAACCTTTAAACCAGACTGTTTATGGGAGGAAGGGATTTATTTGAAACTCAGGGATTCAGGAGAAGTTCCATCAATGGCAGGCAAAGCTGGCTGGCTTTCTTTCACAGATTCAAATAGAGAAAGAAAAACCACCACCCAACACTACACACAAGCAAGCACACTCTGGCCACAGCCAGCAAAGACCCAGCTGCAAGCGGCCCGAGCACTGGCTGCTCTCCCCACACCTCTGGGCTAGAAATCTGATCTGCCCCCCATGGTGACACCTCCTTCAGCCAGGTGGCTGGAGATTCAAGTTTGAATAAAAACACCTGAGTCTGTTGGGGGACATACATTCAAACCACCACATTTTGCCCCTAGCTCCCAATAGACTCATAACCACCTCATATTTTAAACTGTATCCATTCAGTCCAACTTTAAAGGTCATCATAGTCATTACCAACATTACCAACAGTATCCCAAAGTGCCAAGTCTCTTCTGAGGTTTTAAAGATTGTCTCTTAACTGTGAGTCCTGTAAAATCAAACAAGTTACATACTTTCAACACAGAGTAGTAAACATTTCCATTGTTACCAGGGATAACAAGGAGAGACTTGGACCAATGCAAATCTAACCATTAGACAAAGGGCAACCATCAACTTGTGTTTAATAAAATGTAGCTAGCATTTTCCCTCGATTATCCGTCTTCAACTGATGTGAGGCTCTTCAGTTAGGCTTCTCTAAGAATGTCTTGTGAGTACTAAAATGATGAGGAACATGATGCGTGATCCACAGGCGACTCTCCTGAGGTTTCATTCATTCATCGGAGAATGGTGCTTCACAAGTAATGGTGGGAACTAACCTGAAGTAATAATTGATGTAATTATAGTCTTGAGACTGATAATCCAATAGGTTTAAAATGTTGAAGACATTTGAAAAATGTAATTGTAAATTCATTGAGTGTTACTACAGCAGTGTGGATTACCTTATACCATCTCAGTGTGTAGCCTTTGGGCACATGGCCTGCTTGCTGCTGTTCACCTGCTTCAGAATCTGTGAAAATAAACAATCTGCATTTTGAAATATGACAAACTTGGAAAAATCTCATAAGCTCATCTCAGGCTAGAGAAACTTGATTTTTCTTAAGTGTGTGAAGATGACTCAGAAGGAATAGAAACACTAATGGAGTGATCAAGAAAATGAGACTGGACAAAGTTTGGTGCAACAAGAATTTAGGTAGTTTGTGATCTTTCTGAAATGTATGCTTCTTACATAGTTTGCCCCCTAATAGTATGTTTCTTTATGCAAGTTGGTTCTTATTCCATCAGCCAGCAAGCTGTCCCAAAGCCAAGTAGAAATAGTATTTAAAAAAAAAACCTTTTGAACTTTTTATTGACATCTTTCATAATTACAGAAAATAAACCACGATAATTCCCTCCACACAACCACTTTCCCCCTCTTAAGTTCACCCCTCAATCAAATCCACACCCTCTCTCAAATGGTCTCTATTTTGTTTTGATGTCACCACCTTTTCCTCCTTTTATGAAGGTCTTGTGTAGGAAATGTCAGGTACCGCGAAGTCATGAATATCAACAAGGCCATTTTGTGTCTGGAAGATTGCATTGTAAGCAATTCTACCCTTCCTTTGGCTCTTCCATTCTTTCTGCCACCGCTTCTGCAATGGATCTTGAGTCTTGAAAGGTGTGATAGAGATGTCTCAGTGCTAGATTACTTAGGATATATGTCAAGGAGTTGTGAGCTGGGTCATATGGTAAATCTATTTTCAGCTGTCTCTGGATCCTCCACAATGCTTTCCACAATGGTTGTACCAGTTTACATTCCGTCATTGAACGTGTAGATTGCTTTTCATAAGACTGACATTTTCACAATATTGATTCTTCCAACCCAAGAACATGAGTGTTTGAAAGTTTTCATTGTCAAGATCCTTCATGTCCTTGGTTAGCTTTATTCCAAGGTATTTTTTTGTTGTTGTTGAGGCAATTGTGAAAGAGAGTGTTTTGCTGATTTCATCCATGGCCTGTTTGTTGTTGTTATATAGGATGGCTACTGATTTCTGTGTGTTAATTTGTATCCTGCTTCGTTGCTAACAGTTTGCTGGTAGACTCTTTGGGGTTCTTTATGTATAGAATCATATCATCTGCAAATCATGATAATTTGATCCTTTCCTATTTGTATCCTTTTTTTTTTATTTGTGTCTCTTGCCTTATTGCTATAGCTAGCCTTCCAGCACTATATTAAATAAAAGTGGGGACAGTGGCCACCCTTGTCTTGTTCCTGATTTTAGAAGGACTGATTCAAGATTTGCCCATTTAGAATGTTGGCTATATGTTTGTTATCAGTGGCCTTTTTATGTTGAAATATTGTGTCTTTCTATTTCCAGCTTCTTTAGGACTTACCATAAAGGGATGCTGAATTTTGTCAAATGCCTTTTCTGTATGTATTGAGACGATCATATGACTTGTCCTTCCATCCATTTATTTAGTTGCATCTCTGGGATAAACCTACCTGGTTGGGTTAATGATATTTTTGATGCATTTTTGTCTTCTTTTTGCCAGTATTTTGTTGAGGATTTTTGCATCCATGTTCATGAGTGAGATTGGTCTGTAATTTTCTTTTCTGTTCTGTCTTTGGTTTTGGTATTAGTGTTATGCTGGCTTTGTAAAAGGAGTTTGGTAGAATTTCTTTGTATTTTCAGAAAAGTTTGAGAAGCATTAGTGTTAGCCTTTAGTGAAGGTCTGGTAGAATTCACCAGTAAATTCATCTGGGTGGGCCTGGACTTTTTCTAGTTGAGAGACTTTTTTATGACTGCTTGGATTTCAATGCTTGTTGTAGGTCTATTTAAATAGTTTAATCTCTTGATTTAGTTTTGGTAGGTCATATACAATCAAGGAAATTATTTCTTTCAGATATTCAAACTTGATGGTATATGTTCTCAAATTATGTCCTTGTGATTTTCTGAATTTCATTGGTATCTGTTGTGATAGTGCCTTTTTCATCTCTAATTTCATTTATTTGTGTCTCTTCTCTCTGTCTTTTGGTCAGATTTGTTAAAGGTTTATTAATCTTGTTTATCCTTTCAAAGAACCAACTCTTTGTTTCATTGTATTTTTTTTTATTTCATTAATTTCTGCCCTGATCTTTTATTTCTTCTCATCTACTGATTTTTGGTTTGTCTTGTTCTTCTTTTTCCAAGGTCTTAAGATAAAGCTTAAGTTGTTTACTTGTGACCTTTCTAATTTCTTTTTTCTTCTTCTTCTTCTTCTTTTTTTTTTTTTTTTTTTTTTTTTTTTTTTTTTTTTTTTTTTTTTTTTTTTTTTTTTTTTTTTTTTTTTTTTTTTTTTTTTTTTTTTTTTTTTTTTTTTTTTTTTTTTTTTTTTTTTTTTTTTTTTTTTTTTTTTTTTTTTTTGGTTTTTCGAGGTAGGGTCTCGCTCTAGTGCTCTAGTCCAGGCTGACCTGGAATTCACTATGTAGTCTCAGGGTGGCCTTGAACTCACAGCCATCCTCCTACCTCTGCCTCTCGAGTGCTGGGATTAAAGGCGTGCATCACCACGCCCAGCCTCTAATTTCTTAATATAGTCACTTAAAGCTATAAATTACCCTCTAAGAACTGCCTTCATTGTGTCCCAAAGGTTTTGATATGCTATGTTTTCATTTTCATTTGAGTCTATGAATTTTTTGATTTCTTTCTTGATTTCCTCAACGAGCCATTCATCATTTAGTAGTTCACTGTTTAATTTCCTTGAGATTATATGTGTTCTATAGTTTTTCTTGCTGGTAATTTGTAATTTAATTTCATTGTGATCAGATAGAGTACATGGAATTATTTCAGTTTTTCTGAAATTGTTAAGATTTGCTTTATGTCCTAACATATGGTCTATTTTTGAGAATGGTCCATGTGCTGCAGAAAATAATGTGTATTCTGTAGTATTTGGATGAAAAGGTCTGCAGATGTCTGTTAGGTCCATTTATTCTATAGTGTCATTTATTCCAGATGTTTCTCTATTTTTGCTGAGATGACTATGATGTCCATAGGTGAGAGTGGGGTGTTGAAGTCTCCCCACTACAGTTGTGTTTGGTGTTTGTTATCTGTGCCCTCAAGTCTAGTGGTGAAATTGGGAGCGCCTATGTTTGGTGCATATATATTTAGAATGGTAATGTCTTCCTGTTGAGTTGTTCCCTTAATATTTAATGACCTTTCTTATCTTTCTTAATTACTGTTGGTTTGAAATCTATCCTGTCTGATCATTGGATAGCACTTCTTGTTTCCTAAGCCCATTTGCTTGAAATACTGTTTTCCATCCTTTCACTCTAAGGAGAGGTGCATTTCTTGGAGGCAACAAACAGAAGGTTCCTGCCTTTTAATCTGGTCTGTAAGTCTATGTCTTTGTTGGAGCCTTGAGGCCATTGATGTTAAGAGTTATTATTGAAATGTCTGTATTCTTGATATTTCTTTCTTTTGTAGTAGTTTTTCCCTTACTCTTCTATATTAACTATTATTTGAATATGGTTTATTTTTTCATTTCCTTATATATGTGTTTTTCTTTGTCTGAAGGATCCCTTTGAGTATTTTTTGTAGAGCTGACTTTGTAGATATATATTCCGTTAGTCTGTCTTTGTTGTGGAAAGTCCTTCTTTCTCCTTCGATTGTGATGGATAGCTTTACTGGATAAAATAATCTTGGCTGACATTTGTTTTCTTTCAGGACTTGGTTTTGAATAGATGTTTTCAATTCTATTTTTCTCATGTAAATTTTTCTTAAAATCCAGAGGGTTTTAAAAAATATTTGTTTTTATTTATTTATTTATGCAAATGCAGAGAGAGGAGAGAGAGAGAGAGAGAGAGAGAGAGAGAGAGAGAGAGAGAGAGAGAGAGAGAGAGAGAGAGAGAGAGAATGTGCCAGGGCCTCCAGCCAAAGTAAATGAACTCCATATGAATGCACCACTGTACATTTGGCTTTATGCAGGTACTGGGGAATTGAACCTGGATTGTTAGGCTTTGCAAGTAAGCTCCTTAACCACTGATCCATCTCTCCAGCCCCCAAATTCAGAGTTTTGGAGTATGTAGTTTTCCACTGTATGTGTTGCATATTAGCAGAAGTGCTTTTTTAATGACTTGAAAGGGAATTACTTATTAGTTTATTATATTTGTATTTCATTTTCAAATGTTGGTTCCTGGTTTTCATTCCTTTTGAAAATAAGGTCTATGGATTTATATAGTTTAGTTGTCTGGCTATAGCTTGACTTGACTGCAGACATCTTGAGTTGTAACTGCCATAATTATCCTTGAGTAACCTTGATGTAGATTTTTCAGGCAAAATATAAATCAATAAAACCATTACAGTAAAATATGGAGCTTTACATTCAGACCTATGTTTCATGGATGGATCTAGCTCTTTGAATTTAAACCAGGTATATTCCAGCAAGGAATCCTGGACTATAAATAATGTCTCACTTTCTGACTCAAATTGTGGGCATTCAACTGGTTTCCTACTGCCTAGTTCCAAGCTGCTGTCAATCCCTAAATAATTAAACTCTGAACAAGCCTGGATCCATCTGCTTTTCTGTCTTCACTTTCTCAGCACTTTGGGGCTCGTCCTCATACACTAACACTGAGTTGTTCTGGAACACTTAGAGTATAAACACATGACAAACTAAAAGGCATTTATAAGTCACAGAACCCATCTATTAGAATAGAAAAAACTCAATGACTGTTGCCAAAGGTTGGGATGATCTGGAGCAGCGAGGTCATTCCTACAAACCACTATGGAAGAGGTCTGCAGGTTCTGCTAAACCAAACCTCACCTACCTTTGCCCTGCCTTCCAATTCTACTGTGAGGTTTTCCCCAAGTGAAATAAAAACTGGTGGCCTCCTAAACATCTTTACAAAAATTGTCTATAATAACCCAAATCTGGGAACATACTAGATACCTTTCATATTAAAAAAATTTTAAGAGAGAATACATTTGGAATTTGCTTCAAAATAATAAAGGTTGTAGAGAGCTTGAAAGCATAGATGAAGCACAGCTATGTATGTTGAGAATTATTAAAGATAGGTGATAGGCATATTTTGCTGTTCTTTCTAATCTGGTGTTTTAACTTTTTAGTAACAGAAATATTAATTCTAGTTATAAATTGCTTATGATTATCTAATGGTACCATGTTAATGTAGCAGTCTGAAATTAGTATTTTAGTGAGCTGATTAGATACATTAATCTGTAGCGGGGACCAGGGAAATGGCTTGGTCATTAAAGGTACTTGGTGCCAATGTAAAATGAGATGCACAACATGGCACGTGCATCTGGAGTTTGTTTGCCGTGGCGAGAGGCCCCGGTGTGCCCCTACTTACACACATACTGTCAAATGAAAATATTTAAGAATGATTCTCTAGTGATTAAAAACTGACTTTAGAGGCTTAAAGGTATTAAAAATAAGCAGTAAATATATTTAAATCTTTCCTCATTCCCTGCCCTCCAAATATTAGGGTTCTGGAGATGGGCTATGCTTCCCTTTTTGTCTTTGAAAGAATTTTCCATTTGATCACTTATTTTCTTTGATGAATTTGACCCATCCTGCTAGGGATTTTAGATCTGAGGCCCATCTGTTTGAAGGGAAATGTGAACAAGCAGAGGAGTAGGGAAGGAGGAGAGAGAAGGAGATTCATTCCTCCTGGCTGGCAGTATCTGTGGGAGGTCATACTCGGTGAGTGCTGTGCCTCACTGTCCTTGATGCGCAGAGGTCCAGAGAGGGAGAGGAGGAATAATATTATTACAGTTACTGAGATATTCTCTGATTACACTTTGACCAAACCATCCTCTGTGGCTATGTATCAAAATGACTTTTTCCCACTTGAAGATTTTCCTGTTCATTCAGACCTTGTTTTCCTGGACATTGAATGAAATTTGCCAAATGTTGCCTGCACATGCATACATACATTTGTTTTATTTCATAGGTATTCTCTGTGTGTGTGTTCATGTGAGTATGTGTGTATAGATGTGCACGTATGTGCCACATGAGTTTGGAAGTCAGAGGACAACCTTGAGGATCATTCTTCAGGTGGCATCCACCTTTTTTTTTTTTTTAAAGAGAGTCATTTTTTAAAATGTTTATTTATTTATTTGTGTGTGTATATGGGTACATGCATATCACACATGCACTACTTTCAACTGGCCTTATATGGATGCTAGGGAATTAAACCCTGGCAAACATACTTTGCAAATAAGCACCTTTAACCTGTGAGCTGTATCCCTGTCTCCTGTCCACGTTTTTTGAGGCAGTGCCTCTCACTGATCTGGAGCTTACCAATTAGGTTAGACTGCCTGCCCACAAGCGCCAGGAACACGCACTGGGATTACAAATTGCGCACCACTCTACTTGGCTTTTTTGTGTGGGTTCTGAGGTTCAGGCTCTTAAGCTTATATAAGCTTATCTTCCAGGCCTTGTATGTATTCCAATCAAGGGCATTTTTTTGTCTCCATCTGCAGCCCTTCAACAGCAGGTAATCTGATGACTGATAGGTGTTGTAGTTCAGATTTGAAGGCACATTCAGCTCACTTTCTGATGCTGAGGATATCCATAAATAGATAAAGCTATTTTATATATATATAATTTACTGAATATAGGGAGCCAACCAAAACACTATCACATAATCCTTGTCATGCTAAACAGAGCCGCTGAAGATTATCTAAGCTACCAAATCCCTCTGCATAAGAGCCTGTTTCTGCCTGGCACGGTAACTTGTGTCTTCAATCCCAGCACTCAGGAGGCAAGAGGCAGGAGGATCACTGTGAGTTGGAGGCCACCCTGAGACTACCTAGTGAATTCCAGGTCAGCCTGGGCTAGAGAGATCCTGCCTCGAAAACCAAACCAAGCAAACAGCAATAACAACAGCAAATCCTTTTACTAAATACAGCTCTATTTATGAGCTCCTCTTTGCCTTTTGGTTAAAGTTCGTAAGTGTGTCACTCAGTCTGTCCTGCCCCAGGCATGGGGTCTTCTGTTAAGACCCTGCCACCAAGCCACAGAGTGGTGCCCTTGCGTTCTGTTCCCCAAGGCATTGCAGAGGAGCACCTGCTCTGAACCCTTGCTGGGGCTCAGACTTTGTTTTACACTGCTGAGCTTTTGCCCATCTGATAGGTGGGAATGTTATGTCCGGGTTGTTTTGATTTGCATTTCTCCTGTTTGGAGTAACCTGTGTTTTGGAGGTACTCTGTGCTGCTAGCTCTCATGGAGAGTCCTCCTGAGCTGTTTTTCACCCACAAGGTCTCATATTTAGCACCCAGCTAAGGTCAAAGCTGCCAGTGTTCTGCATGGTGTGTACACGTAGCCCTGGTGGAGGGACCTTGGTCTCTGAAAGTGACATCTCCAGAGAGGGAAGATGGGCTGTGATTGCTAAATATTTGCTCTATTAATTGAATGATGATTGAATGATGATTCAAAATCAGGCGTACCATGAAAAAATAGTGTTTTAGGTTTGAGTTCTAACTGCCAGATTTAAGCTCATGGGTGTACTCGAATCATTTTTGTTTTTAATCTATATTATTCCATTATTTTCTTAAACAACAGTCTTTGTAGCCAAGAAAATAATATATTTCAGAGTTGAGCTACAATTTTTCTTTCAGCTGTGATAAATAAAAAAATATCAATAATTCAGGCGGGGCATGGTGGTGCATGCCTTTAATTCCAGTACTTGGGAGGCAGAGGTAGGAGGAGTGCTGTGAGTTGGAGGCTAGCCTTGGCCTGAGTAAGACTCTACCTTGGAAAAACAAAACAAAAACTAAGCGTTCATCTCTCTCTGCTTAGTGTGGCCGGCTGCTTGGAATTCACTGAGTAGCCCAGGTTGGCTTTGAATTCATCGTCGGTGTCCAGTACCACACCTGGCTGTCTGTTCTCTCTTAGAAGGTGTTTGAAATGGGCCCTGGGCTGCCAGGTCAGACCTGCCATTGAGTTGCACGACACCGCATCTCAGCTCTTTTTCCCTTTGCTTTCAGAGCTGGAAAGGTGTTTGGTGTCTTAGTGGAAATAAAAAATTTCATTCATTTGAAATACTGCTGCAAATTTGTTCTGTGCCACATAACTTTGCTTCTATCTTGCCTTCCTAAACTGTTTTCTACTTGTGTATCGAGCATGATCATATCAGTGTTCTACATATATGGGAAGTCTACTTCATCTATTTGTTGAAAGGCACATATAGAACAGTCAAATGCAATCTAGCTGGGAGCTGAGTCCTGTGACAAGCGTGTGGGCATTTATGTTGTGACCTCTGTGACTTGGCTAAGTTATGTAACTGTTTCTTTTCTGCAGATGAGAAAGTTGTAAAACGATTTATTTTTTACTTCAACAGTTATTTATTACATGTCTGTTGTGTGCCCGGCACTATTGGACATGCTGTAAGTAGGGTTCCGTTGTCATTGATATTTGACAGTCAGGTGCGGGATGTCTGCCTGGCCGTCCCCACTGGACAACAGAAATAGTGACTGCATGGGCATTGGCGTTCTGGTCTGGTGTCTGCTTTGGGTAGGACTGTTGCTGCTTAACAACTTGGTGCCTGCCAAGTGAAGACAGGCCAGCAGTTGTTTAAGTCAAGTGTGCAGAGGTGCGTCTGCAGACAATAGCTGTGTGCAGCCATGACTATAGTAACATAAAACATTTTAGGGGCTGGAGAAATGGCTCAGCAGTTAAGGTGCTTGTCTGCAAAGCCTGACAACTGGATTCGATTCCCCAGTACCCATGTAAAGCCAGATGCACAAGGTGGCACATGCATCTGGAGTTCGTTTGTAGTAGCTAGAGGCCCCCCTCTCTCTTTTCTCTGTATCTATCTCTGCTTACAAATAAATAAAAATATTTTAAAAACATTTACTGGAGAACTTAACATGTACTTCATTAGTGCTTGATTGGGAGAGTTCTAAATTAGTCTCAAGTTTAGAGATGCTTAAAAAATATAAAGTATAGTTATTTTTTTCTTTACAGAAGAAGATAATGCTGAATACATTTTTAGACACAATAATGGCCGACCCTCCGCCCCAGTGCCTTGTCTGGCTACCTCTCATGCACAGGCTTGCCCACGTGGAGAATGGTGAGCAGAGCATTTACCTTTCATTTGCTTAGGCTGTAGAAAACTCAAGAACTGATGATCTGTGGTGTCCTTAGCTATTACCATTGAAAATTATAATTGACACCTGCTCTACACCAGAATTTCAGTTTGTGACTTTTGCTTTCCAAAGAAAATATTACTTTTTAAACAATATTTCAATTGTATATTTGAGAGAGAGAGAGATTGAGAGAAGAGAAGAGATGGGTGGGCACGCCAGGGCCTCCTGCCGCTGTAAACGAACTCCAGAACCATATTCCACTTTGTGCTTTATGTAGGTGCTGGAGAATTGAACCCAGGTCGTCAGGCTTTGCACACAAGCACCTTTAATCAGTGTCATCTTCTCCAGCCCACAAAATATTTTTTCATAAAAGAGGGAAGATAGAATTCTGAGAAATGATAGTGCCAAGTTACAAGGTTTGGTGGGTCAGACAAGGTATCTATCCCCCCCCCCAAGATTTCAGACACTTGTCTGCTTAAGCTACCATGGTTTATTTTCTATCCCTTTAACTTATCAAAATTCAGCTTTAAAAATTGGATATATGCAATATCAACCACTAACATTAATTTTGAATAATTTATATAAAATAGCCAAGATGAAATTAAGTTTTGAGCCTCATATATAGTTTCCCTTTTTTTGATTTACTCCAGGGTCTCGCTCTAGGCCAGGTTGACCTGGAGCTCACTCTGTAGCCCAGGCTGTCCTTGAACTCATAGCAATCCTCCTACCCTCAGTCTCCTGTGATTAAAAAAAAAATCTAGAGTTCAAGGTCATCCTTAGTTACATAGTGAGCTTGGGCTACTTGAACCCGTGTCTCCAAAACTATCAAAACAAAGTAGAAAAGGTATAGATATTTATTTGCTTAAGTTAGATTTATACTTTTCATGTTGGTTTACAAATCCAAATCTGTAGAACATAAGAAGGTAACTGTTACATGATGCGATTTACCTCAGTACTTTTAGCAGGCCTGGATAGTTCCGCATCCTGGTCAGTATGCCTCATTCTGGATCTCACCTTACCTCCTGTGGGAGCACTGGTCACAACCACTTGGAAGAGAATAATAGAAAATCACAAGGTACATTTGATAATTTATATTGATACAGTGTTTAATTCTAACCCAAAATTGTTACTTAGAATTCTAAATATTGAGCTGGAGAGATGGCTCAGCAGTTAAAGGTGCTTGCTTGCAAAGCCTGACCATTCAAATCCCCAGGTGCCCACGTAAAGCCAGATGCACAAAGTGGCACATGCATATGGAATTCGTTAGTAGTGGCAAGATGCCCTGTTTCCTCTCTCTCTCACTCTCTCCCCACTCTCTTCCCCCCTCTGCTTGTAAATAAATAAATAATATTTTAAAAAAGAATTCTAAATATTAGCCACATTGATTGATGGAGGAGCTATAATTGTTGTAGCTTTAATTTAGAGGACACACTTTTTTTGTTTGTCTTGTTTTTTGAGGTAAGGTCTCACTCTAGCCCAGGCTGACCTGGAACTCACTCTGCAGTCCCAGGCTGGTCTTGAACTCACAGTGATCCTCCCTCCTCAGCCTCCCAAGTGCTGGGATTAGAGGCGTGGGCCCCTACACCTGGCTTCAGAGGACACACTCTTACATGCATTTCCCTCCTTCCTTCGAGCTCTCTTGACAGAACGCAGACACTCCAGAGTGTTTGCTTCTCAGTATTAGTTTGGTTTCCTGAGGACTGATTCTGACATCTCTCTCTTCCCCACTGCCTCCTCTCCGGCCACCAGTCTTCCACCCCGTGGAGTGCTCCTACTGCCACAGCGAGAGCATGCTGGGCTTCAGGTACCGGTGCCAGCAGTGCCACGGCTACCAGCTCTGCCAGAACTGCTTCTGGAGAGGCCATGCCAGCGGTTCCCACAGCAACCAGCACCAGATGAAGGAGCATTCCTCTTGGGTAGGTAACTGCTTTCCATCCAGTGTTGGGAGGTTGCCCCATTCCATGAGGGAACAGCAGCATTCCTGCTGGGTTCCTCCTCATTCCATTCTACCACAGAATTTCTGAATGATCATTACGACATTTGAAATGCTTCCTTTTATTCAGTAGCGTATGATTTCAGAGTCCTCCCTCTGCAAAGTAAAAAGTAAGTTTCTTTAAAATTGTACAAGGGTATTCCCTTAGTGCTTATTGTTTTGAGCTTTCAGTTAGAAAGTGAAGTTCTTCAAGAAAATTTTGTTTCCCTGTTAGGGTTTAAAGAAAGCGCCATGTAATGCAGGGTTTACATGTTGGCACTCTTCTGTGGGGAAAATGTCCTTTTTAGCCATTGTCACATTGCTGTCCTTAGTTTCAAAGCCTTTCAAGGTAGTTTTTGTTATTTTGCACGTGTATGTGTGTGTGGTATGCATTTGTATGTGCATGTGTGTGTGCACATGCGTGCATGACCATGTGCCTATGTATGCCTGTGTGTGGAGACCGGAAGTCAACACTGAGTGTCTTCCTAAATCTCTCTTCATCTTGCTTTTTGAGACAGTATGACTGAATGCAGAGCACACTGATTGAGCTAAACTAGCTGCAGTGAGCCCCAGGGTCCTTAGTGCTGGGATTACAGGCACATGCCACCATGCCCAGCTTTTGTGTAGGTTCTGGATTTGAACTCAGGTCCTCACCCTTGTGCAATAAGCACTTTGAGCCATCTCCCCAGCCCCACACAGTTATTGATTTAAATCATCATATTTAGGTGGAGATTGCTATCTGATCTTTCTGGGATGTTTATACATTATGTAATATACTTCTTATCAAGTCTGTTTCTCTGCTTCTTGTGATTTAATTCTAGAGTTTTAAAAATGCCATACTTTTCCTCCCAAAGAGCTATTCTGGCCTTTGTTTTCAAACCTTTGCTCTAGTTTTTTGGTTGGTTGGTTGGCTGGGTGCTTTCCTATAGGACCGAAGAGACTTGTGTCAGAAGTATGGTTCAGGATTGAGGTTCTCAGGCCCCATAGACTCCTGGCCTTCAAGGACAAAAAAGCTTTAATAGCCAGATTTCCCTTTAGTCTTTGTAGAATTCCACCCCTCAAAAGTAAATAAGCCCATGCCAAATAAACTTTAGCCTCTGTTATACTTAATTCTGTTGCTTGAATCACTTTCAGTGTTAGAAACACAGTTTGTATTACATTGGACTTCAGTTATAATTAACTGTAAAATCTTACTGCATTGAATATCATTTGGTCTTAGAAATTGTCAAATTGTTTCTTTTTCCTATGTAAAGTACAAATACCCCACTGTGCTATTTGATTGTTGAATTTTTCCTCTGTTTTTGTTTGTTTATTTGTTTTTCAAAGTAGAGACTTGCTCTAGTCCAGGCTGACCTGGAATTCACAGTATAGTCTCAGGGTGGCTTTGAACGCATGGCCATCTTCCCGTCTCTGCCTCCTGAATGCGGGGATTAAAGGCGTGTACCACTGCACCTTGCTCTGGAGTCCTTTTTATTTTTATTTTTATTTTTTAAAAATATTTATTCATTTTCAAGCAGAGAGAGAGAGAGAGAGAGAGAGAGAGAGAGAGAGAGAGAGAGAGAGAGAGAGAGAGAGAGAACCAGGGTTATCACCTTGTGGCTCTGGCTTATGTGGGTACTGGGGAATTGAACCGGGGGTCTTAGGCACTGGAGACAAGTGCCTTAACCGCTGAGCCATCTCTCCAGCCCTGGAGTCCTTTTTAAAAAGAACCTTTGTTTATTTGAGGAGGGCACATGTGTGTCAGGCATGTACCACCACCTAGCATCCAGCCTTACTGGTGGCTGTTGAATTGAATCCAGGGCAACATGCTTGCCCTGTCTTAGTTCTACATTGAGATAGGTTTTTGCTGAAATACCTTTTACCATGAGTAGGTATGCTTCTAGTGAAAATTCTTATTGTAAATGTTGGGCAAGGAGAATGAAGAACTTCTTGTACCTTTTCTATAACCCCTCCAAAAATAGGGATTTTATATTTATTTAAAGATCAGTAACTATTGCACTATGTCTTTCAAAAGCACTTTTCATATGTTCTCTTTTTTTTTTTTTACCTGGACATGGACATTCACGTTTGTCTTTCCAGCACTTGAGAGACTGGGGCAGTTCTCCAAACAAACAAATAAACGTATACAAATTACAAGTGTTTGTTTGATCCTCACAATACTTATGAAGATTTTCATTTGTTTTATGAACTCCATTATTTATTTTTAAAAATAATTTTATTTATTTATTTGAGAGAGGGTTAGAAAGAGAAAGAGAAAGAGGCAGTTAGGAAAAATGGGTGGGCCAGGGCCTCATCTGTCGTGGTCAGCCACACACAGCTGGGATGAATCTCCAAACCAGGCAGAGTTTGCAGGGGGTGGGGGAAGTGTTTATTGACATAACAGATCCAAGGGAAGTTCAAGAAAGGCTGGCTCCATCTCACAGATCCAAGCAGAGAGAGAAAAACCCATCACCTCCAGCCAGCACACTCCACCTCCAGCTAACAAAACAGCAGGACTCCCAGACTTCAGCTCTGACTGTTCTTTACATATGTATCACTGGATTTTTACATCCACCTTAGAAATACCCTAGGAGGCCAGGCCAAGGTGACAACTCCTCCTACTGGAGACAAATCTTTAATACAATTTTGGATCTATTGGAGAACATTCAGTCAAACTACCACAGAGAGTGAAAGAGAGAAAGGCGGTTAGAGAAAAAGGGTGGGACAGGGCCTCCAGATGAAACTCCAGATATGGACCACCTTGTGCATCTGGCTTTACGTGGGCACTGGGGGACTCGAACTCTGGTCCTTCTGCTTTGCAGGCAAATGCCTTAACTACTAAGCCATCTTTCCAGCCCTAATTCTTTTTTTTTTAAAGTTATTTAAGAATAAGAGAAAATCTAGTGTTATTACTGTACATAATTTTGAAACTGGTATCATAAATGTATCAGGTCTGAATTTTGGGTTTGCATGCATTGTGTATGGTGCCTGCATACTAACCATAAGTGTATGTATCTGGATGTAACTTGTTTTCAAAATTAAGACTGTATGTAGAGTATCCTGACTCTGAGGAAGATGGAGGTAAATATGATGGCAAGATAAAGAGGTTTTTACCTAACAAAAAGCTGTGCAGATTATATATTGTTTTTTGGTGGTACTCAGGGCCTTGCACATGGTAGGCAAGTGCTCTACCACTGAGCTATGTCCTCAGCCCCTGGATTCAGTTTAAGAGTAAGTTCTTTGAGGATTTTTCACTGTTTTATACTGTTTTTTAATTTGTGTGTGTTTGATGGCTTGCCCATGCCAGGAACTCTTGCCACTGCAAATGTAACACCAGACCCTTGAGTCACTTTTTGAGTCTGGCTTTACGTGAGTGGCTTGGGAAGTAAACCTGGGCTTCAGGCTTTGAAGCAAGCACCTCTAGCCACTAAGCCATCTCCACCGCTCCTATGCTGATACTTTGAACAAACAGCGGAAAAAGGTGTTCCAAAAACTGGCAAGGGCTGGCTGTAACCCCCAACAGCACACCTCCAACAAGGTTCCAATTCCCAAACTGCCATCAGCTGGGGATCACATAAGACCACAGTCAGAGCACATTAAGTTTATGGGAGACACCTGGATCAAACCACCAAAACAGGTAAGACCAAAGTGATTCTGACGGACAACCATCAGAACTCAGGCACAAAATCAGGTCTTTGGCACACCTTCTTGCCACTGTTTGCAGTGCTGTGGTGGAGATGATGTCTACCCTTCTGCTCATGCCATTGTTTCCCCTACCATCATGGAGTCTCTCCTCAAGTCTGTAAGCCAAAATAAACCCATTCCTTCCAAAAGTGGCCTTTTGGTTGGGTTCTTTGGCACAGCAACGAGAAAGTTGACTACAGCACCTGTAGTTTCTGATGTTTTGATCCAAGGTCCATAAAATCTGTATGTAGACAGTTTTCAGAGTTCCCCAAATGATTCTGTTCTATATACAAACTTGGGACCTTGTTCCAGGTGGCCTCCAAGTGGCAAGAGGGATGGAGAAACAAACAAACACAAAACAAAACAAAAACCCAAGTCAGGCTTAAGTCTAGGGAGGAGCTGTGGTTTTCAGCCCGTGAAACCTAGGGGAACAAATAGATCAACATCCTGCTAAGTTCTGAGGGAATCATATCGTCAAAGAGTCCACGAGCCTAGACTCTGCCTTTGAACTGGGTAACTTCTTTAGAAAGGCTAGAACTTGCTATGGTAGTGGGAATGTCAAAGCTCACTTGGCCACAGAGGATATTGGGTAAAGAGGAAGCTTCTAAAGAGACAAGGTGGCTGAAGGCTGTGATCCCAGCATTTGGGAGGTAGAGGCAAGAGAGTTAGGAGTTAAATGCCAGCCATGCTACATCGTAAGTTTGAGACCAGCCTGCCAGATACTCCGCCTCAAAAGTGAACGAATAAATAAATGATATAGGAAGGAAGAAAGGAATAAAGAAAAGCATCTCCTGTCCCTGTCCCACATTGTATCATGGGAGTGAGAGAGGGAAGTGTGGGGTTGCATCACAAGGAATTGTGTGAGGTCCTACTGAAGACTGTGCCATATTTAGAGACCTAGAAAAGCTCCCTGGTGGACTGCAGGCTCTTTCTGTGTATGGTGGATATGTAAACAAGGGAAACAGAAGTATACGAGTGATGAAAGTGATTGCTAAGAGCCATATTTTCCTTTCTACCTGGATACATGTTATAACTCATCCTCCTAACACAAGGCAAAGCCACATGACTGATACTCACCATTGGCCTTACTTCTCAGCCAGGGCAGTTTGACACAGGACTGCCTTCTTGTCTTTCCCGTTGCTGATACACCTTGGCCCAATGGTAAAGGCCCCAAAGGAGCTAGCTGAGGGAGGACTCTTTAATGGAAGACTTGAACCTGAATGGATGGACCATGTGACACTCTAACTGTCAGAATTGAGGACAATGAACTTGGGAGTACTGGGGCGGGGATTGAGTACAGAAGTCACAAGGGCCTGTTAGAAGTGTGAACATTGACAAGACTTAGGCTTCTGCTGAAGGAAGGAACACATGTGTTCAGTGCTTAAGCCTCAGGGCTGGAGCACACTGGTAAGGAAGCCAATGGAGCTGAGTAGAATGAGCTTGGCGGGGAGGGAGGGGTTGCAGAAGAGAAGGTCAAAACATTAGCAAGGCTTTCGCTGACATTGTAAGGACTTATTTCTTCTGTGGAGGCCTTTTTTATTTGTTATTATTATTATTATTATTATTATTATTATTTTGGTTTTTCAGGGTAGGGTCTCGCTGTAGCCCAGGCTGACCTGGAATTCACTATGTAGTTTTGGGGTGGCCTCGAACTCACAGTGATCCTCCTACTTCAGTCTCCCCAGTATTGTGATTAGAGGTGTGTGCCATCACCACGCCTGGTCCCTGAGGAGTCAACAAATTTTGAGCATAATAAAATAACTCAGTTCATGTTTTAAATGTCTGGTTAAAATATAAGTGGTGGAAAGAAAAGACAGAGGCCATTTGGGAGAGATTATTATAGTAATTGTATTATCTCATTGTTGTGACAGTAGCTCAGGAATACCTTGTAGGAGAAGGGTCATTGAGCCCCATGGTTCAGGGAGTCCAGTTTGGTGTGGCAGGGAAGGCGTGTTAGTGTGAGGCTGCTGGATCATATACGAGCATAGCAGGAGAGAGAGAGAGAGAGAGAGAGAGAGAGAGAGAGAGAGAGAGAGAGAGAGAGAGAGAGAGAGAGAGAGAGAACATTCAGTTGGCTTGCTCTGTTTCACCGTGGCTGCTGCCCACATTTCAGGACAGGTCTCCCCTCCTCAGGTAATCCTTTTCGGAAGCACTTTCACAGACACACTCAAAGATTCAGGTGTGCCTCATTCATACCCTAGGTGATTATTAATCCAACCAAGATCAACATCGACCCTCACAGTTCTTTAAACAATACGATAGGAACAGTACAGATGGTAAAAGGCGTTGTATGCTTGAGGGAGGAGGGCCCCATGCATACTAAGCAAACACTTTTCCTCTGAGCTATTTCCAGCCTAGATGTAGTAAAAGGACCTCATGAGGATACATTTTCAAAGTCAGCACAGTGAGCTGGGTGAGCTTAGGAGAGAAACTGATGCAGATGCTAAGTCTTTGTCGCTGACCAGAGATAGAAAAGGTCTCTATGTGATCCAGGCCTGCCTGAACCCTGGGATCCTCTTGCTTCACATTCCTGAGTGTTGAGATATCCGACATGAGCCACCATGCCTGGCTCAAGGGTTCTTCCTTTTTGGCCAAGTAGAATTTAAGTGGCTGATTATGTATTCATTTGGAGTGATTGAATAGGCCACTGTGCATGAGTCTAAGGTTAAGAGAGAAGTGTGAGAGCCTTATATATGTTTTACAGTGATGAGAATGGATAAGATAAAGTCAGCGAGTAAAGATGGAGGAGAGAACTGAAGACCTGAGAATTCTCTGCTGTATGAGATTTGGGAGAAGAGGATGACCCTGCACCCAGTGAGGCGCGAGGAGGTGCAGGAAAGTGTAGTTTCGGGAAAACCAAAGAAAGTTGTAAGGAGTACTCAGTGTTCTATGCTGCTGATAGTCAAATAAGAAGACAGAACTAATACTTTGTCCAACAGTGTGGGGATCATTACCACAAGAATGGTTGCAGTGGAGAGCTGGAGACAGAGCCCTGGTAAAGTAGACTCAAGAAGGACAGTCAGGAGCTGTAGAGAAGCAAGTATAGACATGTGTTCTCCCAGTTAACATGAATTCCTATCGCTATCGCCACCTCCCATAGGGTCTCGCTTTGTAGCCTAAGCTTCCTCCTCAGCCTTCTGAGTTCTGGGATCACAGGCTTTGCTTTGTGTTGCCGTGCTGGGCCCTAACATTGTTTCAGAAAAAGTTCTTATTGGAACTTCAAAAGATCCACAATTGGAGTTAGGTGGATGGTAGTATGTTAGGGGAAGAGATTTTGATTGAGAGATGCAGTGGTCTTGGAAGTAGCCTCTGAATTAACTCTCCCCACACACGTACCCATTGGCTTTTCCAGCATGATAGATCCTGGGAAGCAGAGAGCGTGATGCTCTCTGTAGACCCCAGAATAAAGGGAGGAGTGGGCTGGGGTAGGAATCTTGCTTCTTTCTCTGTCGAACTGACTAGTTTGCTGAGAAGAGTGAGGGGGCAGCAGTGGTCCCTCCATATGGAAGTAAGAGAGTGGGTGGGTATGGAGGAGAGATGGCTCTACAGCTTGAAGGTACTTGCTGCAAAGCCTATCAGGTATCTGGTTCCCAGAAACCACCTAAAGCCATATGAACAAACTGATGGACACATGCATCTGGGGTTGTTTGAAGTAACAAGAGGCCCTCTTGTTACCTCTCTCTCTCTCTCTCTCTCT